>VMDO01011100.1:0-68500 GCA_007922755.1 Pedetes capensis | reverse complement strand
TGGTCTGATCCACAGTCAGCACCTGGTCTTGTTTTGACATTTTGTACAGAGCTTTTCCATCATCTCTTTGCACATATGTAGTCAATTTGATTTCTGTATGTTCCGTCTGGTGAAGTCCATGTGTATAGTCTCCATTTATGATGTTGAAAAAATGTATTTGCAATGAAAAGGTCATTGGTCCGACAAAATTCTATCATGCAATCTCCAACTTCATTTCTGTCACCAAGACCATATTTTCCAACTACTGGGTCTTCTTCTTTGTTTCCCACCTTTGCATTCCAGTCACCAGTGATTATCAGTATGTCTTGATTGCATGTTTGATCTATTTCAGATTGCAGAAGCTGATAGAAGTCTTCCCTTCATTTGTGGCCTTAGTTGTGGGTGCATAAATTTGAATAATAGTCATATTAACTGGCCTTCCTTGTAGGCGTATGGATATTATTCTATCACTGACAACATTGTATTTCATGACAGATCTTGGAATGTCTTTTTTGATGATGAATGCAACCCCATTTCTCTTTAGTTTATCATTCCCAGCATAGTAGACCATATGACTGTCTGACTCAAAATGGCCTATGCCGGTCCATTTCAGGATTGCCTAGGGAGTGGATTGCCAGGCCCTTCTCCCATTTTTGTGTTGCTGGGAATTGAACTCGGGACCTCAGAGACTGCAGCACAGTGCTCTACCAACTGAGCTAAATCCCAGCCCTCATAGGGTGTAGGTGGGATTTAAAGTACAAACACTAGATTAAAGTACCTAAAGAGAGAGTATAGGTAGAGAGGGTTGTTATTGGGTACCATGGATTCAGGTCCGATTCATAGCGACCCTGTGTACAACAGAAGGAAACACTCCTCAACACTGTGCTATCCCCTGCACTATGCCAGTGCTTCTGTGCTATTCATAGGGTTTTCTATCGCTAATTATTTCAGGAGTGGGCTGCCAGCTCCTTTTCCCATTTTTGTGGTGCTAGGGATTGAACCCAGGGCCTCAATGCACAGAGCAGCACTCTACCAACTGAGCTAAACCCCAGCCTATAGAGAGGGGGTGAGCTCTAGCTTTGGAGGACATCCAGTGAAGAAGCCTAGGAAGGAGTGGCTGTGGAACAGGGCAGGGCACTGAAGGGCCATGGCAGCCTCCAGAGTGAAGCAAGAGCTGTGCTGGGTGCTGTTAACAGGTTGAGAAAGACCAGTGCTGAGACCTACTATTGCACTGAGGAACCAGGAAGTCACTGCTAAGCAATGTGGTTGGAATGCTTGTTCTCAGAATTCGGGTATTAGAAACTTAATCTCCAAAGTCAAAAGTAATCAGTACTTGGGGTGAGACATTTTGGAGGTAACTGGGTCATGATGATTTGCCCCGGCCCTCGGGGCTATTCAACAGGGACCTAGAGTAGGGGGCGAATGAATGAGAGAGAGACAAGAGACACGAAGGATGAGAGCAAGACAGGCTGTCTGATCAAGCTCCAAAGTCTTTAATTTTTTGCTGTAGCTTAAATACACATGGAGGGAGAGGGGTGGGGCAGGAAAGAGGAAAGTCACAAGGGCCAGGGGATTCTTCAGAAGTCTTCAGCTCCTCCTGTAACCCTGACAACCGCTTTCAGATGGTAATTTCAATTCAAAGGTCACAATGCCCTGTGGCTCAACATCTGCTATTTTCACCACACCCTGCACCTTTTCATCAAGGTATCTTGTAAAAAGTTACTTATGGTCTTGGCTCCTGGCAATGATTATGCCTCCATGAGTGGATGAATTCATTTGTGGATTAATGGATCAATGTATTGTTGAGAAAATGGGTTACTTATCACCAGAGTAAGTCTGTTATAAAAGCCAGTTTAGCTGTCTCATGACCCCTCACTAAGAGGTTCCCTGTGCTGCTTTGGAAATCTGTGTAGATCCTCCATTATCCAGAAGGTCCTAACTATATGGCCCTTTGACCTTAGACTTCCCAAGCTCCAGAACTATAGAAAATAATTGTTTTTCTTTATAAATTACCAGCCTCAGGTATTTTGTTATAGTAACAGAAAACAGATTAAGGCACTAACTTCAACAACAGCAATGTCAGTGGAGAAGTGGGAACAAAAGTCTGATTGGACTGGGTTCAAGACAGAACAAAAGGAAAGGAAGTGAGGAGGCTGAGTGTAGAGACCTCAAGAATTTTGCTGCAAAGGAAAGCAGAGAATGGAGGTAATAGTCAGCAGTGACTGGGGCCCTGCAAGGTTTTTTATTTTGTTTTAGGATGGAAACTATTAGAGTAGGTTTGTTGATAGAATTGGCCAATAGAGGGGAACATTTATTAGGAGTGATGTCTTTGGACTGGGGAAGGAGACAAGGTCCAGTAACAGATGGAGAGACTGGCCTTAATAGGAACATGACAGTTACATGACAGTTCATCCATAGTAGCAGAAAGGAAACTGAAATGTGCAAGTACACTTCAATGTTAGATGTGATGGTGTGGTATGTTTTCTGATTTTTCTTTTTCTTAGTGAAATGGACAGCAAGGTTGTCTGTTAAGATAAAAAACAAGTGGAGGGAGGTGTTGGGCGTTTTAGGAAAAAGGAGCTGCCATGAATGGCAGTTATCTTGGACAGTAGGAGAGTCCAGGACCTAGAGCAGTGGTTCCCAAAGTGTGATCCTGGGACACACAAGAGCAGCATCACCTAAGAACATGTCAGAATGCAAACTCCCAGGCCCCATTCTAGACTTTATGAATTGGATCTTTGCAGCCATGTCCACCATTCTGTGCTTTAGCAAGTCTTCCAAGTGACTCTGATGCACACTTAAGTTTGAGAGTCTAGGAAAATAAAGCCTAATAAGATATCAATGCAAGAAGGCATTAAGAGCATTTCTGAGTTTAGTGACCATGAATTTACAGAGCACCCAGTCAGGACTACCCATCCAAGCCAATCCTGCTCATTCATCCCCGCTTCTAGCAACTGGATTCAAAATGGACATAGGAAGCTTGGCATGGTGGTGCATGACTGTAATCTCAGCACTTGGGAGGCTGAGGCAGAAGGATCATGGGTTCAAAGCCAGCTTGGACTCCATAGCAAATCCCAGGCCAATCTGAGCTACATAGAGAGACTTTGTCTCAAAAAAACCGGGTTAAAAATAGAGGGGAAAAAAGGACATAGGACCCTATTCTAGCTAATGTGGCCAGAGGACAAGTCTGCAGGAAAAGGCTTCTGGTGAAAATTTCCTCAGTCTTAAGAGGGGCCAGGCATGCTGGCTCCTCCCTGCATTCTCGCCACTAGGGAGGCTGAGGCAGGAGGATTGAGAGTTTAAGGCCAACCTGGGCTACATAGAGAGACACTGTCTTTAAAAAACAAGTAAACGAAAACCTCAGGAAGACCCAATCCCCTGCGTCCAGGCTTTGTGGTATGAGGATGGGGCTCCTGGAACCGTGGCAGCTGCCTTACCATGGAAAGGAGCCTGAGAACAAGGATGGTAGGGAGGGTAAATGGGAAGATAGGAAGAACTAGGATTGCTGATGGGGCTGTGAAGCCTCAGGATTTCCTGACTCCGAGCTACCCCACTTCTAGGCAACTCACACTCAGGCTCACAATCCTTGTCTGTAAAATAGTGACCATGAGCGCCGCCCCTCACGGTTGTCATAAAGACAGGTAAGCTGATGCCTTTGAGAATAACTTCATCATGGTAAAGCACTATGCAAATGTAAATTATAAGTGTAATTTTCAATATTCTCTCTGTATTTTGATTAAGAAAAAGAATTTTGTTTACATACAACTTTCCAGAAAGTGAGGTACACGGGAGGCGAAGGCCACAGTATACTGGGACTTCTGCAGGGTGCTCCAGTGTCAAGTTATCCGTCCCTGTGCGAATCCCTTAGGATCTCAGCCCAACCTTGAGCCTCACTCACAGAGGCGCTGCTGGAGGAAACATGGGGGAGTCTGGGTCGCTGGCTTAGCCTTGCAGCCCAGCTGGGTGAAGCAGAATCTGAGAGCAGGTACAGAAGCACAGATCGTCCCTCCACCCACAGAAGCCTTTCACCTGTGTACGAATTTCACAGCTCATTTACACCTCTCCCTGTGATCACAAAGTTCACTCCGCTGCTGCCTGAGGGCCCTTTTGCAGCCAGCAGAACCCTGTGCCATTGCGATCTTCCTTCCTCCATGAGGCCTGGATGCACGCTCACCCTCTGTGCTGAGCCCATAGTTCACCTCCCCACAGGGTGGCCTCATGGGACTGCCCTTCCCCTTGCCGACTGGAGTCTTTGGAGCCTTTCCCTGGACCATCTCGGGTTCTCACTCGTTTAGCCGCAGGAGGCGGCTGTCTCTGTTGTTACTGTTTCAGAGCCCCAGTTAGCCCTCTAGTCTATTCTCATGCAGTTCCCAGATGCGGTCAAATAAGCACTGTGTCTGCGTTGGCCTCCATAGAAGCAATGCCCCAGACCCATAAAACCTTGAAGTTTAGCCTGGTCAGCTTGCACTTAGCTGAGAAACCCTAGGCTGCTGGCATGTTGAACATTATTTTGTCATTTCATTACTTTATGGTTCTACTTGGTGCTTGGTGCTGAATGTTGTTGGCTCTGCCTCTGTGCCCTGGGAGCAACCTTACTAAAGGTAGCACCAGGAGAGGCTTGCGGAGGCCGCCCAGGGAAGACGACATAAGTCCATGTGAGACAGGGAGAGTGGCAGGAGGGAGAGACCAGATTGCATGCATTGCCTACCATAAAAAGGCAACAGGGAAACAATAAAACAATCCACTATAGGAGCAGGGGACACAAAGCACAGGTGACCCATGGACCGTGGGAGACGCTGCCCGAGAGACTTCAGCCTATGAGGACTGGGTTAACCCGGATGTGTTTGCAAAGTGCTAGATGGAACAGGCTGGCACAGGGCAGTGCCTAGCCAGGAGAGCTGCCCAGATCCAGATCTCTACAGGGACAGTCCTCAGGAGAGGCCTTGGAAGGCCAGCTGGCTGTGCTACAGAACTGGGCCCTGTTGGAATCAGAGAGGTCAGGACCCCTGTGGGGGCCATATTACGATGGACCTAACTCCTCCCTCGGCACACTGGGCTAGTGTTTAGGCTCTGAGCCCCTCTCCAGCACTGCCCCTCTCCCCAAGGCCCTCAGTGTATCCCCAGGGCCAGCAGAGTTTGGCACAAGCCCACTCACAGTGAAAGTCTGCTAAATTGAAGGCCAAGACCGGATGAGGGCAAGCTTTTCCTGTAATGCGCCTGAGTGTAAGCACTTTAGGCCTGGTGGGCCAGATAGCCTTTCGCCAGGCTCTCTTTTGACTGGAAGCAGCCACAGACAATACATAAAGTAGTGGGGCTGGGTTCTGATAGAATGTGATTTCATAGGTATTGATATTTGCTTTCATATAATGTTCAATGTCATGAAATATTCTTCTTTTGATTTTTCAGTCATTTAAAAATTTGAAAACCATTCTTACTTGCCAGCTGTACAAAATCAGGCAGCAGACCAGATTTAGCCTAGGGGATGTAGCTACTGTCTGCTGGTCTCATGTGTCAAAGAAAGTCCACTTCCTGTGACCAAGTGAGAAATAAACATAGGTCATCTTCGTGGGCACTTCCAATGCCCCAAGAGCTGGACCACTCCCACTCCTCCCAGGAACGCATGCTCTTCTGTGCGTGCCTGCATGCATGTGCGTGCACACAGACACAGACACAGACACACAGAACTGTCCAACATAGAGCCATTGTTCTCCACACCAGAGCGTGAGGTGGGCCAGCTACAAGTTGCCATAGTAATTGTAGATGCCCTTTTAGTAATGTTGCTGCTTCTCAGAAAGAGAGGAGATGTGTAGATTGTCAGCAACCTGAGGCTGATTTATCCTTCTAACTCTTCGACGCACTCTCTCTCCAGTGTATGTTAGACCATGGTGGGAGGACATAAACTAGTGTGAGGTTGCAAGGACAGATAACAAGTGACAAGAAAAGCATTTCTGATCTTAGCAGTACTACTTCTTGAACTTTATTAGTATACTTTAGTTTATCAGGTTCTCTCACAGACTTTCGTTCATTTATTGCTCACAACCCCATAAGGTATAATGCACCTCACCAGGAAACGGGTATGTGAGAGAGCTTTGGGGATTTGCTCACAGTCACATGGCTTTAAGTGGCAGAGCCAAGATCAGATCCACGTGCTTTTATCCAAAATTTATTTGTTTGTTTATTCAGTAAACCAGTTTTTTTTATTGGAAATTTTTAATGTACACTTTAATGTGATTCATTCTGACATGCTTTTCATTGTGACATTTCCATATATGCATTTTGATGAACATTATTCATATTGTGGTGTTGTTGTTAGATGCCGTCGAGTCGGTATCCGACTCATAGTGACCCTCATAGGGTTTTCAATGGCTAACTGTTTCGGGACTGCCTTGGGAGTGGATTGCCAGGCTCTTCTCCCATTTTTGCGGTGCTGGGAATTGAACTCGGGGCCTCAGAGACTGCAGCGCAGCGCTCTACCCACTGAGCCAAATCCCAGCCCATTATTCATATAGGTTACCCCTTATTCTCCCCTATGCTTTCCCCACTTCCCCCCTCCCCCTCTAAGTCTTCTCTAACTTTTACTTGGTAATATTTTTCTATATGACCTTGGGTTCCAGTTCTGTTTAAGATAGAAACTTTTCCTGTAGTGGTCTTTGTTTTTATCTTGTTAGAACAATTATATGCATTTTCTAGACCATTTAAATTGACACCATTCTTATCTTTTTTCCCCCTTTTATTTTGATCCGACCTTTGAATAGGATTTTTCCTTCTTATAAAATTGAATCAGCTCCCCCATATGAGTGAGAACATGTGGTGTTTCTCTTTCTGAGCCTGTGTTCATTCACTTAAAATAATTTTCTCTAATTCCATCCATTTTGCTGCGAATGACCTTATTTCATTTTTCTTGATTGCTGAGTAGTATTCCATTGTGTATATATACCAAAGTTTTTTAACCATTCTTCTGTTGAAGGGCACTTTGGTTGATTCCATATCCTTGCTATTGTGAAAAGCGCTGCATTGAACATGGAGATGCAGGTGTCTCTGTGGTATGATGACCCATCTCCCTTTGGGTAAATTCCCAATAGTGGGTCATATGGTAGATCCATTTTTAGTTTTCTGAGGTACCTCCATATTGATTTCCACAGTGGTTGGACCAATTTACAGCTCCACCAACAATGTAAGAGTATTCCCTTTTCCCGCACCCTCGCCAGCATTTGTTGTTGTTTGTTATATTGATCTTGGCCATTCCTACTGGTGTAAGGTGAAATCTCAGCGTTGTTTTGATTTGCATTTCCCTAATGGCTAGGGATGTTGAGCATTTTTTCATGTGAGTAAACCAGTTTTGAGTGTATCAAATGTTGTTGTTAGGTGCTCTCAAGTAGGGTCTGACTCATAGTGACCCTATGTACAACAGAGTGAGATACTTCCCAACACTATGCCATGCCTGGCACTATATCTGACAGGGCTTCTGTGCTATTTATAGGGTTTTCAATGGCTGATTGTTTCGAGAGTGGGCTGCCAGGTCCTTCTCCCAAGCCTATAGCACCTGGTATTTCCAGTCAGTCTCCCATTCAAGGACTCACCAGGCCCAACCCTGCTTAGTTTCTGAGATCTGATGAGATCAGATGCCAGGATGATACAGCTGTAGATGTACCAAGTGTTGTTGTTAGGTGCCATGGAGTCAGCTCTGACTCATAGTGACTCTCATAGGGTTTTCCATGGTTGATTGTTTTGGGATTGCTTCGAGAGTGGATTGCCACATCCCTCTCTCATTTTTGTGGTGCTGGGGATCAAACTCAGGTCCCCAGAGAGTATGGAGCAGAGTTCTACCATCTGAGCTAAACCCAAGCCCAACAAATGTCAGGCACTGAAAAATAAAGATGACAGAGATGCAGTTCCTGTCTTCCAGCATCACCATCTGGAGCTGTAGTTCCTGAGCCTGCCTTAGGGTTGACTCCCTTGGAGGCAGCTTTAATGGAGTTTCTCAGGCCCAGCGTGGATAGACTAAATCTGGATCTGCAGTTGGGGCAAAGACTCCGTGGAGCAAAGACCTTAGGCCAAGCCCTCTCTCACCTCTGCCAGCTCTGACCCAGCTCCAGGGTGGGAAAAGGCCAACCTCAGACCACAGGGGAATTTAGTGGGTGGGTAGGTGGGAGCAATTCTAGAATATGCTGTAGTGTCAGGGTCTGTCGGGAAACTCTGGGAGTCTCCAGACTCACCTGCAAGTGAAGGACCTGTCCCTGAAGTGGAATTTCCGTGGCCTCATCTCTTACACCCATCAGGTCACAGCACTGTGGCACCAAGAGTGAGAAAAGCTGGAGATCTGAGGTACCTGGAGGCTCCAGGTTTATGCAACCGGGTGCACATCACCTAAAGTCTGGAGCTTCCGTTTCCGCATGTGAGGGGACAGTAGGGCAATAATGTGCTTGCCCTATCTAACATCCTCATCTTCCTCAAAAATTCCAAAAGAATGGGCACAGGAATTGGGGCAAGTGCCACCACATCTCTGGTCACACAGTGGCCTGCGGTGCTCTAGATGTAGTAGACCGGGATTTTCTCCCCAATGCTGGCCTCACCTTTGGAAATCATAATCCAAAGGGTTAGGCACCCAGGCATCTTTTGAGGTGAAGAATGGCCTCTTTTCTTCCTGCCAGCACTGTTTGACGCACACTCACTTTGCAGAGGGGGGACAATGTAAAATTCACATTCGATTTCTGAAAATGTCCTAGGTTGGTTTTCCCAAATGTATTTTGTGGACAGGTGATATTTGGGAGACAGTTTTAAATTTGCAACTTGCCCTTTTTGTGCTTTCCAGGTGAACCTTAGCTGTCCTCCTGTCCCTGTCTTCACTCAGGTGAGTTCCCTCATGTGAGGGTGAGGTTGCCGCCCTGCTTTCTTACTGCCTGGGAGGAAGAGGTCCCACCCACTGCCTGCCTGTGATGTTCTTTGTCCTTCCCAAGAACACAGCCCCTCTGTGGGTTCCACCCTTCTGAGCTCAGTGTTGGCTTTTTCTTTCCACATCGGGGTTTCTGCCTCATTTTCATAGTTTCTTACCTCAGTTAGATGTGGTTTTTTATTGAGTACTTAGATTTTAGTAGCTGATACCTCCAATGGGCTTTGGAATTTTTTATTTTGCTGCTGCTGAACCTGTCTTCCAATCGCAAGTATGAAAGCCCTCCCTGTTTGGGATTTACAGCCTGGCTGCCCTAGACTCACAGAGCTTTTCCATTAAAAGTCTCTCTCCTCTGCCAATATTTATTGCTGGAGTCACTGTTTGCCCAGAAGCTGCTGTTCTGCCACATCTTCTGGGAAATGAAATTTATGTCTCCTGGCACCAAGGGGGGTGGGGTGACATCACTGAAACCCTGTTTACATCACCCAGCGGCATAGCCCCCAGCTCTGAGGGAGCGTAGAAGGAGTTGGGGTGGGGGAGGGAGGGCCATAGCGTCACATAAACAAATGCTGTTGACCTCTTCATTCTCTTTCCTTCCTGCATGGTCCCATCCACCATCCATATTGACTGGGTCATCAGAAAATAATGGAATCTCTGAAGACTGACACCCTTAAAATCAGTATTGAGGGGTTGCTGTCAGTAGTGGCGGAGGAATGACCAGGAGGGAGATGTCTGCTCGGAAGGCAGCGGCTGCACCTTCTCTATGTAGAAAGTCAACTTCAAATGAACCACGTGTCATGTTGTGCCACCCTCTGTTGACAGCTGACTGGGAGTTTTGCTAGTGCAGCCCAGCACCGGGGCTGGAACACAGCTGGCTTTGTCACTGGTGGTACAGCAGAGGGATGTAGCTCAGCGTGGACACCTACCCGGAGGAGTTCCCCTTGTTGGGACCTCTACTCAGGTTAAACTGGGTCCTTGGCTTAACTGCAGAAAAGAATTTCAGGACAAGTCAGAGAGAGTGAAACAAAGGTATGTTGTTGTTAGGTGCCCTTAAGTTGCTGTCCTCATAGCGATCCTAGGTGAAACAGTATTGTCAGTGTTTCCCTGCTATTCATAGGGTTTTCATGGCTGATTGTTTTTTGGGAGTGGGTTGCTAGGTCCTTCTCCCAAGCCTACAGCACCTGGTGTTCCCAGGTGGTCTCCCATCCAAGTACTAACCAGGTCCGACCCGGCTTAGCTTTTAAGATACGATGGGATCAGATGCCACAGTGGTACAACTGCACGCAAAACATAGGTATAGAATTTATTAAGTACACAAAACTTTAGAATGCATGCCGGCACTCAGAGAACAAGACAGAAGTATATATCTAAGACATGGACGTGATCCTCCCAAGAGAGAAAAGAAGAAGAGAGTGTGAGCATGGGTTCCTTCCAGTTTTATTTAATCTAGGGCATGACCTGTGTGATGTCAGTCCTGGGCACTCAGCTCTGGATGCCTAGTGTGACAGAGCCTCAAGCTCCACCTAGAAAGACCCCTGTCACAGATTAGGGAGGTACCAATAAGATGGAAAGAAGTTCCATTGTTTAGGCTTTTCTATTGGAGGAATTTCCCCCTACTGAAATGAGATTATAAAGTGTTTCAGGAGGTACACTGTATAGGTTTAAGAAAAGAGTCACAAGGGAGTTGCCTGGGCACGTCTCAAAGAAGCACAGAATTTCAGAGAGGAAAGCAAGGTCAAGCTCAAAGGTGTTGGACATTTTGACCCCAAGCATGGCTTATTGTTATTTTAATATTTTCATTATTTAAAATGTCTTTTATAAATACCTTCTCTATCTCTTTGCAGGCAGCCCTCACAGCAGTTTTCTTAGTAGCTGTGCCAAGGTTCTTGATTCTCAGCTGGTGAGATTCAAACCTGGGGTGAAAGTTCTTCCTCTTTCCATGTCCCCGAAATTTCTGTGTCTTTCCATCCTGCCTCAGTTCCTCCCTGCGCAGGGCTCTCTCTTCAGTGGGTGAGGGCAGCACGCCCCGCCCCTCACCCCCCTGCCTTACATGAAAGTCGCCCGCAGGCTCCAGCACCAGCTGCCCAGGCAGAGACGCAGTAAATGCCTGGGGAAGCACTTGCTGGAGATATTGGGCCTCCACCCACTTTCTTCTATTTCCCCTATTTTGTCAGCTTTCCCCTATGTCTGTTCTCTCCAAGGAGGTTGGCACTCCCTCTCCTTCCTCACTCACATTCACTACTCGCCCTACTACATTCTCCTCTACTTTTGTCCTCCCCACTTGCCTGGCTTGACCAGTCATCTTCCAACCATCCAGCTCAATGGACAACTTTGGCTCCAATGTGCGTGTGTTTATGGGCAGGGCACCCACATAGTCACACAGAGCCCAGAACTCAGAGGCTTCCTACCAGTGAGGCACGAATGAGCCACTGTGGCTGCCATGAAATTCTTAACTTTTGATCAAGAGATTCTGCATTCTCAATTTGCACTGGGCCTCGCCAGATATGCAGCTGGTTCTATTGGAGTCTCTTAAAAGTGTAACTTCTGTAACAGACAGCATCCCTTGTCTATCCAACTCCATGCCTGTTCCTTCTGTCCAACAGAGCCCAGTCTTTCCAGTCACCCTTGGGGACCCATGACCTCAGAGAGAGGCCCTTCGCTAGGCATAGAGAATGAAACCAATTAAAACAGTGATAGAATCTCAAGATTTGGGCAGGAATTGATCCACAAGTGACCATATGGCCCAGGGCTCATCAAAAAAAGAAAAATAAAAGCTTATTCTGGGGAAGCTTTGGCATTTCTGAAGAAAAATGCTGGAACCAGCTGAACTGTTCCTTACCCTTTTATCCTTACCCACTTATTCTCCTGTGGGTGTGGGCACAATTGCTGGAGATGCAGCAGCCCTTTTGTGACACAAGGAAGAAATCCAACACACTAGGAATGGAAAAGAGAAAGAAGACAGTGGGTCTCTGATGGCAGTGTGGCACACTGCCCCAGTCTTTGACCACCTCTCTTTGAACTTCTATCCTGCACCAAAGAACAAAAAACATCAAAACATCTTGTTTTTGTTTTTAAAATTATTACTATGGCATTTTTCTTCTCTTATTTGTGGTTAGATGTTTTGTAACTTCCATGATTTCTCAACAATTTTTTTCACCCAGCACGTGGGGGTTGAACTGAGGGCCTTTGTGCATGCTAGGCAAATGCTCCAATCACCACTGAGCTATACCCCTAGTCATTTATTTATTTATTTATTTATTTATTTATTTATTTATTACTTGGAGACAGTCTCATAAACTGATCAGGCTGCCTCTGGCTCACAATTCTCCTGCCTCAGCCTTCCAAGTCACTGGGAGGAGAAGGGAGCCCACTGAGCCTGGTTTGGCAATATATGAAGCAATGTTGCTCCTTCCCTCCACTTGAGACTTCCTTTGGCAGTGATGATCACTTCTTTCATTCTTTCTCTTCCGCTGGGCAATTACAGCGAGGGGTTGCCATTTCCACATGTGGGCGGGGCTTAATACTCCACATGCTGTGGGTGGAGCCCAGAGGACAGGGAGTCTTCTGCTCTGGGGGATCTTACTTCCCTGCGCCAACGGCTTGCTTGCTGGGAGTCTCACACGTCTCCTCAGCTTCTGCAAGGCCTTCCTTCCCATGCAGTCCTCACACGCAGGACCCTAGCTTAGCAGGTCCTGCTGGAAAGGAAGAGCCTGAACCTGGGTCAGGCAGTCACGGAATCATCTTACCCTGCATTCCCGGCCAAGCCATGAAGAGAAGAAAGACAAGAGGTAACTGCCCTTTCCTGCTACTAAACGCCAGCCTGGCGAGCCTTATTGTTCTGCACCACCCAGATACATCTGGATTCTGCAGTAGGAAGTTCCCCCATTTTGCCCAGTGTCAGGACTTTAGGGGATTTCCCATAAAAGCTGTCGAAAGACCCCTTCAGGATTCACAGTAACTGGACGGACAGTCAGTCCTTCTCATTCCTCACTCAGAGACCGGGACAGGAAACAATGAGAAACTCTGGGAAGCAAGTATATGTCATATTCCCCAAGACCTCAGAGGAGGGAAGCCTCCTAGGGTTGATAAAGCATTGCTTTTTATTTTATTTTATTTTATATTTTTATGGGCTTTGTATAGTAATAGTGTGAAATGAAGGAGTTTAAAGTAAAATGGCAGTAGCCAGGTGTGGTAGTACAGGCCATCTCAGCACTAGGGAGTCAGAGGCAGGAGGATCTAGAGTTCAAGGCCAGCCTGGTTACATAGGGAGACCTTGTCTCAGAAAACCAAGGGCTAGGAAATGTAGCTCAATGATATAGCACTTGCTTAGCATGCACAAGTCCCTAGGGTGCACCCCTAGGGGTACTAAATAAATAAATCATGATAAAATAAAATGGTGACCCAGTAATATAGGAGAATTTGACCTAAGGCCATAATCAAAATGACAGAAAATTTATCCATATAAAGATCATAAAGATGTTTTCTGTTTATTTAGGATAACAAAACATTGGGAGACAACTTACTGTCATCCATAGACTTCATTACACTCTTAGCTTAAAGGAGAAATACCATATAATCATTTCACTGGGTGTTAAAAAAGCACTTATTGAACTTCAATGATGGTTCCTAATAAGTTTTTAGTAATCCAGTTCCTTGATTTATGAAGGACATATATGAGAAAACATGCACATACACAAACACACACACACTTGAAATATTACAATGGAGATGGAAACAGAAGAAACCTCCCATCAGTGTGGGAAAGGACCATACAGATAGATGCTCAGAGGCACGACTGCAGTGTGTGAGAGAGGAACCTGCCTGAGGTGCAGAATTTAGGACCTTGTGAAAAAACTCAAGAATCATCATATGCTCAATGATTATGCATCAAGCAAAAAGTCAAACATCAAAAAAGCCCCTCAGTCATCAGTAAAATAAGTAATATTTTCATAAATCAAAATTAGTGCAAAAATTCTTGAACAAAATATACAGATTTCAAATAAAGACAGGCTTCAATATTACTGATTTCTTCTTTTGTTTCCAAGTCTAATATGGCTCTAATATTCATTAAAATGTTCTTTGTCTTGACTACTGAATTTTTAGGTGCCTTTCTAAGTTTTGCACCAAAGGCAAGTGCCTTATCACTTCCTCTTAGGCCCAGCCCTGTGGCTTTTGCCAGCATTATTCTTAGAGTTTTGGTCAATGTAACATAGGGGAAAAGAAAGGAAGGGAGGAAGAAAGGATGGAAGGAAAGAAGAAAGGAAGAAAAGAAGGAAGGAAGGGAGGGGAAAAGAAAAAGAAAAAATATGGAAAAATATAGAAGTAGAAGCAAGTCTATTATTTCTAAATAAACTTGTAGAGCTGCAAATACTGATGCAAATCTTTGCTGTGTGATCTTTGGCAAGTTACTTAACATCTCACTTGAAAAACAGGGACAATAGTAAGTGATGACCTCAGAAAGAGATTGTGAGAATTAATAAGTTAGTATATGTAAGGTGTTTAGTCTGTATGCTTAGGTGAGCACAATGTAGTGTGATCTATTACAGTTGTCTTTGTAGACAGTTCAAGAAAAACAATTGAAAAGATATTGGAAACATTTCAGAAAACAAAAAGCCTAATAGCTTTCCTATATACAAGCAATATCCATTAGTAAACATAATGTAGCACAAGCTACCATTACATAGCAACTAAAATTATTAATAGTCCAATATATATTTAATGAGGTATATGGAAGACCTATGGGAAGAAACTATAATGCTTTTTTTTTTCTTTTGGACTATAATGAAGAAAAAACACAACAAAAATGTGTGACAAAGATTTTTACATGGAAACATTCAATACAATGAAAAAAACAATGTGTCTCCCTCACATTAATCTATATTAAATATAATCCCAATCAAAATGCCAATAGAAGTTTCCAATCAATTTTGGTTGATTCTAAAATTCATCTATTATACATGGCTAGTCAAGAAAATCTTGTGCTGCAAGATATCAAATGAAATAGTAATGAAAACAGTGTGATGGTGGCTCAGCAACAGTACAACTAAAAAGAAACTCGGAAACATTTATGTATAGAAAGTATGTGTTAGCTATGGAAATTCATATATGCTAGTTGTCTTTCAAATCAGTGGGGAAAGAGTGAACAAGTCAATGTATGGCACAAAAAAAATTTTCTGTCCTTTTGCTAAAAGAGTAAGTTCACCATTTTACACTATGTCCTGAAATAAATTCCTAATGTACTTAAAGCCTAATTGTAAAAATATAAGACATAGAAGTACTGGGGGAAAAAAAAAAAGACAGAGTGGAATTTAGTTTTCATCAATGTATGGAACAGTGAATGTCACTTTATAAATATTTGTTAAAACAAACTCTTTATAAAAAACACCTCATAACAACACTTTATAAATATTTGTTAAAATAATGAATAAATAAATCTAGACATAAAGAAGATCTTACTAAGTAAAATTCCAAACCCTTAAGCCATAAAGTAAAAGATTGGCTGATTTGACTATGAAAACTTTAATGATTTTGAATAAAAGATGTCTACAAAGTTAATTTTCAAACAACAGTCTTGGAGAAAACACTTTTGACATTAATAGTCAAACAATTTATATACAATCTTCTTTAACATACTCCTATAAAATGATAAGAAAAAGAAAACAACCTAGAGGATAAAAATAGGCTATTCGGAGAATAATAAATATAAATATCCAATAAACGTATGAAAAGATATCTTCAAGCTCAGTAATCAGAGAATTGCAAATGGAAAGAAGATAACACTATCATCCCAAGATTGCTAGTTTCATTGCAGTTGAGGGCAAAGGGAGAAGGCTATTTCCTACAATGCTGGTGGGAATTTAAATTGCTATAGCCTTGAGGAAAAGGTGCAGGGGGAGTCATTTGGCAGGAGCTATCCAAATTAAAACGTACATAGTCTTGCCCTAGCAATTCCACTTACAGGTATCTAACCTATAGAAACCTGACCTAACTTCACGTGTGTGTGCATAAGAAAGTTTACTGAAGTATTGCCTTAAAATTTTAAAAACTGGCAATAATCCAAATAATCAAATCCAAATCCAAATCCAAATAATCATCAATAGGAAAGAAATTAAAAATGATGTTTCTCCCAGTCTATCAAATATTATTCAGTAGTTTTTTGATATATGTATACTGACATGAAAAATTCTGAAAGATATATTCAAAACAAAAGAAATTTTAGAAAAATATGTATTTTTCTCTGTTTTTCTTAGTATTGTATTCTTAGTTCCTAAAGCAGTGCTGATACATAGGATGGCTCAAACATTTTTTCAAAGAATATGTTTGGTGTTCTCAGTGGCGTTGAGAGCTGCACCTTAGCCCTCCTCCCGCCTAACCTGAGGAGTTCCTCTTCCTTGGTACTGCCTCTCAGGAGATGCTGGGTCCTTGGCTTGGTCACAAAAATGAATTTGAGGATGAGTCAGTAAGAGAGTGCAGCAGTTAGAAGCTTATGAGGTAAAGGAAAGGACTGTACACACTTCAGAGCGAAGTGCAGGTTCACAGAGAGGGAGAGAGACCTAAGAAAGAATCATAGTACACGCCCAAGACATGGAGGTGGGCTTCTGGAGAGAGAAAAGAGCCCGGTGATAGGAAAAACCTGGGAGGAGGGCCAAGCGTCCCAGGTTTGGGCACTAAAATGATAGGAAAAATCTGGCAGGAGAGTAGAGTACACAGACACAAAGAAATCCGGTGACCTGTAGAAGAACATGCTGATTGGGGGGAAGGAGTAGGGGAGAAGGAAAGGAAAAGGGGCTGCCTGGGCAGCAGCTGAATAAGAGAAAAACTGAGATTGCTGCTGCCAAAAGCTATTGGAGGTTGGGGCCTATATACAACTGGCAAAGCCTTTGTCTTAACACTGGTGAGAAAAGTTTCCTTGCAAGAAGGGAAGAGGGAATAAATTTGGGAGATGGAATTTCAGTAATGCTTGACCTTTTGGGTGCTGATGATCTCCCTTATCTCTCAGAACCTTGGAACTCAGGGGAGGGGAGGGGCTCTTTGCCCCCTCACCCAGGAGCATGTGTTCCCTTTAGTTTTATTTAACCTAGGGTACACCCCATGTGACATAAGTCCTGGGTGCCCAGTATGACTTGGGCCTTAACAAGTTCCACTGAAGTTATATTGCTTAAAAGATACAACCTACAATTCAATTCAAAGTTTAAACAAAGCAGACAGAATGCCTTACTCACTCCTTCCTTCTCAAAGAACTTCCCCCTAATTAGATGAGACTGGGAGGTGGCTTTATAAGATACATTGTTCTAAGGTAATGCCATTAAGGCAGAAACATAGGTCAAAATGGACTGGAAGAAGTTCCATTGTTCAGGGTTCTAAGTAGAAACCTTCTACTGGAAAAATTTCTCTTTAGTAATATGAGACTATACCATGGTCCAGAAGGTGCATTGTATAGGTTTACAGATACAGAAGCCCAGAATTACAGAGGGGAAAGCAAGGCTAACCTCAATGATTACATACACTTTTAACCCCAAGTATAGCTATTTTAACATTTTCATTTAAAGTATTTCTCAAAAAAAGTATTTCCATGCAGTTAGTCTTCACAGCAGTTTGCTTAGTTATGTTAAAGTCCTTGGTTGTCACCCGGTAAGACTCAGATCAGATTCTGGAGTGAGAATTCTTTTCCTTCCCATGTCCCTGGGATTTTTCCCCTGTCTTTCTATCCTGCCTGAGTATGATCCCATTTATGGAATGGAATTAGAGCAAACTTTATAAAATCTCTCTCTCACATAAATATATCCCAGTCTTAAACTCAGGGTTTTAGGGGGTTGTTGTGGTTGTCAGGTGCCATCAAGTTGGGCCCAACTCATAACCACCCTCATAGGGTTTTCAATGGCTGATTGTTTGGGGATTGCCTCAGGAGTGGATTGCCACATCCTTCTCCCATTTTTGCAGTGCTGTGGATTGAACCTGGGTCCTCAGAAAGTGCAGAGCAGCACTCTACCAACTGAGCTAAACCCCAGCCCCATGTTTTTTAGGTAGTATATGGAAAAACAATAACATGGAGTTCAAATCTTGGTTGTCTCTTACTGTTTATGGCTTTGAGCAAGTTATTTACCTTCTCTAAGACTCATGTCTCTCTTCAGTAACTAAGGATAATAATGTAATAGTATGTCTCACTTCAAGAGGATGCTGGGGAAATTCAAAGTGTTAGGTAGTTACCTTAGGCATTAGCAGACAATATGGAGAAAAGGGGTATTAAAAATGATTCTGCCATTGGGCCGGGCGTGGTGGCGCACGCCTGTAATCCCAGCGGCTCGGGAGGCGGAGGTGGGAGGATCGCAAGTTCGAGACCAGAGGCAGTCTGCGTAATTTAGCGAGACCCTGTCTCAAAAAAGTAAAAAAAAAAAAATGGGCTGAGGTGCAGCTCAGTGGTCCAGCACTTGCAGAGCATGCAGGCGCGAGGCCCTGGGTTCAACCCCCAGTACCACAAAAAAAAAAAAAAAAGAAAAAAAAAGATTCTGCCATTCAGCTATGATAGATTAAGCCATGTGTGTCTCACAGGAAGACATTGGAAGGACATTTTCTAATAGGCTCCACACCCTAATCAAAGCCATTGAGTCACTTTGCAAAACAAAGACCCTAGGCCAACAGCCCACTAGGTGCCCACAGCTGGGTGCCCAGAGCTGACATCACAGTGGGCATGTCCTAACTTGAGTAAAACTAGAAGGAACATACAACCACTGTCGTCTTCCACTCCACTCTTCTTCCTCTCTACTCTTCAACCCATTCCCTTCCCTTCCCTTTCCTTCTCTTCTTTTTCCAGCAACCAGTGCATCCCTCTCCCTTCTCTTGGACCCATCATCTTCTCTCTCTCTATCCCAGGTACTTTTCCTTCTAAAAGCCTGTTTAACACTCCTGTTCTCTCTGTCTTCCAATGCCAAGTCACCCAGAGAATCCAGGTTTTCCAAATTCCTCTCCAGAGCTACCTAAGTTTTGCCAGGTGCCTCAGTTTCCCTAGTAATTGTTCCTTAAAGGTGTACTATCTTTTAATAAACTTTATATGCTGTACTATAGCTACTTCCTCTTCCTCCTCCTCTTCCTCCTCCTTCCTCTTCCTCCTCCTCCTCCTCCTCCTCCTCCTCCCCCTTCTTCTTCTTCCTCAACTTTCAGTACTGAGGGGTTGAACCCAGGACCTCACTCATGCTTTTGCAAGTGTTGTACCACTGAGCAGCACCCTATTCCACTTTTTGCTTTTTATTTTGACACAGGATACAGGCTGCCTCTGACCTTGGACCTGCAATTCTCCTACCTCCACCTCCCTAATCACTGAGATTACAGAGGTGCACCATCACAGCTGGCTTTGTTGTAACTTCTGTGTTGGATATAAATTCATTTATATGCCAAATACAAGGACCAGGGTTTTGCTGCCAGACTCCTGTACCCATGCTTCAGACCTGCCTACAAGCACTCCCTGCATCTCCCCGGTAACAAAAGGAAGTTCTGTGCTCATCACTCAGGGATACCTGCATCACCCAGTGTGCCTGTAATATGGCTAGTTCCTCAGGCCTGGACATGATCCATCTAAATACAGAACACTTTGAATGACCTTAGGGGACCATGGCCCCATACCCATGGCAACGAAATAAACAAAACTCTACAGCTTGGCTAGGCCTGTTCTAGTAGTAATGGAGCTATCAACATCCTCTTTTGGAGGGAGCGGGAAAGAGGATCACCAGGCCCTTCTCTTACGTGCCAATCACTGGTCCCTTCTGCCCTAGCTGCACATGATTCTAAGTTATGTAAGAGATGAAGGACTGGCTGAGGGTGGGATCTGACAGTGGTGCGGCTTCATGTGGGAACTTTCTTGGAAGGGGTTCCTCTCCTCGGTGGAACTGTCTGTGAGTCACCCACACCTATGTAAGAAACACTAATAAACTCAAGGTTCATGAAGTTTAACACGATCTATATTCCCTTTGACTTTCATGAAACAATATCCCGGCTACATGAGGTGCTCTGTGTGGTTGTTATTCTCCATCTCCCTATATTTTTCCAGTAAGTCCAGGCTTCCTAAGGACTTTTGATGTTAAATTAGGGATAACATGTTTGGAGTTTTGTTATTTATTTATTTATTTATTTTTTGAATTTCCATACTAAGGGATTGAACCCAGGGTGCTCTGTCATTGAGCTGCATCCTCAGCCCATCTTTATTTTCTATCTTGAGACAGGGTCTTGCTAAATTGAGCAGGCTGCCTCTGGTGAGTTGCTGGGATTACAGGTGTATGCCATAGCGCCTGACTAGGTGTGGAGTTTTCTGAGATATAATTGAACTTCACTGTGCTCCTCTGTGGTGGCTTGTGGAAGCCAATAATCTTATCAGGAGACCCTCGGTTGTCTTTGCCCTGATCTACCATATTCCCCAACCTCTCATCCTTTACACCAACATTTTGGAAGGGCCTACCAGAAGGGCCTGGCAATCCACTCCCAAGGCAATCCCGAAACAGTCAGCCATTGAAAACCCTATGAGGGTCGCTATGAGTCGGATACCAACTCGACCGCACCTAACTACAACAACAACGATAGTGACTTATTGTTAGTTCATGTTTAATAAGAACCTACTATGTGTCCACACTACGAATACAATGATGCACACACTCCCAGCCTTCATGGAGCTTACAGTTGGCTGATGGATAATGACAATTGAACAGACAATAACATGATAAGGCAAGGAATGGATACTGGGAGTTGTGTGAGCACCTGGCAGGGCTTCTGGCCTTCTTTAGGGAGTCAGAGGAAGTGAGGTCCCACCTAAAACTTGAGAGTTGATCGGGAGCTACAAGGGCAAGGAGAAACTAAGGAGAAGATGAGGATGTTTCAGATGGAGGTAAGAGATTATGAAAAAGCTCATTTTAGAATGTGAAAGAACTGCTGTACAGCTGGAATTCTCAAGAGAGTATAGCAAGAAATAAGACTCAAAAGTTAGGCAGGGGCCAGATTTTGAAGAGCTTTGTAAACCACATTTAGGAGTTGGGAATTTTTACCAAGAGCAACAAGGAGCTTTTGAAGCAGGAGAATCCCTAGATTGGACCCAATGTTTTAGAAAGACGATTCCAGCTACCCTGTGGGGAATGCCAAGAAGGTAGAATTGTGTCATGAGTGCGCTATGTCAGAAACATAGATGAACACATTTGTGTCCTTCTGCAATGTCAGCATTTATTGAATAACAATAAATTCACAAGCTATTTCTGGTTTCACTTGATAGTGAATAGGTATTGGCAATCACAGGTTCTTTTATTTCAATGTTAATTACTAATATTATTCTCAGATCATAGATTATACCTCACACAAATATATATATATATATATATATATATATATATATTACAGAATGGTAACTGAAAGGTTAGAGGCTAAAAGGTTCAAAGACAGCTTATTAAAGGCAAGAGCGGGGGAGCCGCTATAGGAACATACAGAATCACTATGGGTGGTTAGATAAGATAGTAACACAACCAGTCACAGAGCTTTGGAGGTACAGAGTTGGTCTCAAGGTGAGGTGCTGAAGAACTGCAGAGCTGGTTCGAGGCTGGGTGCAGGGCAAGGTGTAGGCAAGGCACAGGGCTGGTTCAAAGCCAGGTGCAGGGCCAGTTCAGATAGAGGCAGTTGGAGTGGGCTGCACCACGCAGGGGGATCAGCTGAAGCTCCAGGGACAGGGTCAGTAGTTCATTGTCTCTGATGATCCAAAACACAAAACATACACACTGGATGGTCTGATGGAAGCCGCTGTGTCCCCGTGTGAGGTGCCCTTCCTTTCAGATGGTCTAGGCAAGGGGTTTACATCACTCATTGATCTGCTGCTGCTTTTTTTTTTTTTTTTCTGTCATACTGGGAGGTTGTACCCCGGGCCTTGTACCTGCCAGGCAAGCACTCCATCATTGAGCTGTACCTGCAACCCTGCTTTTTTAAAAAAAATAAGTAATATTTTAGCGTACAACTTAATGAGTTTCACTATGACATTTCCATATATGCATATCATTATGCTTTGCCCATGTTCTCCTCCCCCAATACACTCTCACGATGCACGTTCGCTGTCTGATCACCTTCTTCTCTACCAATGTTCCCCTTTTTGCTTACATGTCTAGTGTGTGTGTGTGTGTGTGTGTGTGTGTGTGTGTGTGTGTGTGTGTGTATCATATATAAATGCAGGTATTTCCTTTGGGAGCAAAATTGTGATATTTCTTTTTGTTTCCCCCATTATGTTTTCTTATTGCCTCCCTTTTAGTCTTTTTTCTCCCCCTACATAGTCCCTTCTACTTTCATGACCTATATATCAAAATATTGAATACTTATTGAAATCTAGTTTCCACATGTAAGAGAAAAAATGTGATGTTTGCCTTTCTGGGTTTCCTTATTTCACTTAAAATGATTCTCTCTAGTTCCATCCATTTTCCAGAAAATGCCATAGTTTCGCCCTTCTTTATGGCTGAATAAATCTCCATGGTATACATATGTCACATTTTCCTTATCCATTCATTTGTTGATGGACACCTAGGTTGATTCTATATGTTGGCTATTGTGAATACCACCATGATAAACATGAATGAGCAGGCATCTCTATGGTGTGTTGACTTATAGTCCTTCAGATATACACTCAGGTGTGGTAAAGCTAGGTCATACTATAGTTCTATTTCTAGTTTTTTGAGGCAACTCCATGCTGATTTCTATAGTGATTGCACCAACCTGCGTTCTCCCCAGCAGCATATAAGGGTTCCTTTCTCCCAGAATCCTCGCCAGGATTTGTTGTTGTTTGTTTTGTTGATGGTAGCCATTCTGATTGGGGTGAGATGGTATCTCAGTGCTGCTTTGATTTGCATTGCCCTGATGGCTAAGGATACTGAACATTTTTTCATCTGTTTATTGGCCATTTGTACTTTTTTTGGGAACTGTCTGTTCAATTCATTTGCCCATTTTTTGATTGGATAATTAGATTTTTTGGTTTTTAATTTTTGAACCTTTTATGCATTATAGCTATTAATCCCCTGTCTGATGTATAGCTGGCAAAGATTTCTCCTATTCTGTAGGTTGTTTCTTCACTCTATTAATTGTGTCCTTTGCTGTGCAAAACTTTTTAACTTCATGCAATCCCATTTGTCAATTCTTGCTGCTGTTTCCTGTCTTATTGGGGTCCTTTTCAGAAAGTTTCTTCCTATGCCTATGTCTTGAAGTGTTTTCCCTATGTTTTCTTTTAGCAGTTTTAAAGCTTCAGGTCTTACATGAAAATCTTTGATCCATTTTGAACTGAAATTTTTTACAGGGTGAAGAGAGGGGTATAGTTTCAGTCTTCTGAATGAGGATAGTCAGTTCTCCCAGCACCATTTGTTGAAGAGGCTATCTTTTTCCAACTCACATTCTTGGCACCTTTGTCAAAGATCAAATGGCTGTAGCTGCATGGATTTAGTTCTGGATCCTATATTCTATTTCATTGGTCAGTATCTGTTTTTGTGCCAGTATCATGCTGTTTTTGTCACTATGGCTCTGTAGCATAATTTGAAATAAAGTATTGTAGTATCTTCTCCAATGCTGTTTTTGCTTAGGATTGCTTTGGTGATTTGGGATCTTTTATACGCTTCCATATGAACTTTAGGATTTTTTTTTCTATTTCTGTGAAGAATGTCATTAAAATTTTGATGGGGATTGCATTGAATCTATAGATTGTTTTTGGCAACAGCCATTTTACAATATTAATTCTTTAGATCCATGAGCACAGGAGGTCTTTCCATTTTCTAGTGTCTTCAGCTTATTTTTTCAGTGTTTTAAAATTTTCATTGTAGAGACCTTTCATCTTGATTAGGTTTATTCCTAGGTATTTTATTTTATATTTTTGAGCTATTGTGTATGGTATTATTTTCCTGATTTCTTTCTCAGCCTGGTTGTTATTGGTATATAGAAAAGCTACTGATTTTTGTATGTCGATTTTTTGTATCCTGCTACTTTGCTGAAAGCATTTAGAAGCTCTTAGAGTTTTCTGGTGGAGTGTTTACGGTCTATTAAGTACAGGATCATATCATTTACAAATAGAGATAATTTGACTTTTTACTATTTGTATCCTTTTTATTTCTTTCTCTTGGCTTATTGCTGTGCTGAGAGTTCAGTTACTATATTGAACAATGGAAAGAGACATCCTTGTCTTGTCCCTGCTTTTAGAGGAAATTCTTTGAGTTTTCCCTCATTTGATATGGCTATAGGTTTTTTATATGTTGCCTTTATTATGTTATATTCCTAGTTTCTTCAGGGTTTTTAATCATAAAAGGATGTTGAACTTTGTCAAAGGCCTTTTCTCCGTCTATTAAGATGATCATATGTTTTCTGTCTCTGAGCCTATTTATGCCCTCTATCACATTTATTGATTGCATTTGTCGAACTGTCCTTCCATCCCTGGTATGAAAACAACTTGATCATAGCGTATAATCATTTTAATATGATTTCTAGTTTTATCCCATTATAGTTCAGTAAGATGAATGCTAGGCACATACTGTACCACTGAGCTACATCCCCAACTCTTGTCCTTCTTTCTTAAGCATGTGACAATGCCACCTTTTAAAATATAATTCTGATGTAGCATTCTGATTTCCCCCATCATACCAAATTGATGCAAAGACCACTTAAGCTACTGAGAAAATATAGGTCATAACATGCTGCTGATAGTAACACTGAATGTGACTTTGAAGCAGGGACAGAAGTATCTCAACTGTTATTCACATGGAACCAGAAAATTCTGGAGTTTGAAGTGTCCTCAGAGATGCAGTCCATCTGTTTACAAAAAATGGAGATTGAGAATTTCCCATAATTCCTTATACTGTGAAAAACTGGTTGGCAAGCTTATCTGGCGAGTTTTTCCTTCTTCAATCAGGAAAACATTTACAACCAAGCCTAGTACAGTGTTAGATGCATAATAAGCAATTAAGAAATGTTTTAGCCTAGATACATGGGCATCATTTCCCCAAGGTAGCCAGGAAATCTTTATTTTCTTTGTAGCAAATACTCCATATCACCTGACTCAATGCCCATTCCTGACCTCATTTGCTCTTACCTACCTTACATAAAAAGCCCAGGGAAATATTTCTCTAGCCTCCACTTGAAGGAACTCTGTGACAGTTTGGCCACTGAGAGACCAGCAGAAGTTTTAGGGGGTTTCTGTGGAAGCTTTGCTTTCCTAGTAGAAAGGATGGGGCGGGGGCGGCAGGTGTTTTCCCATGCTGTTTTTTGCCTTGAGGGTGATGGTGGCTGCACCCACCTCAGCCTTCTTGTGCTCATAGGAGAAAGGCCAGGAGCTGTACAGCCATGTTGGCCTTGATACTGTTCAGCTGCCAGCCACCACCAGTACCTTCTAATTTCTGGTTATGAGAGAGAAACAAACCGCTCTTTGTTTGAGCCACTGAATTCCTATTACTTGCTCCTAAGTGATTTTCTAATACTTGCTTTATTCTAGCTGTAGAACTTTTCTAAGGTCATTGCCTAAGCCAGGAAAGACAGGTCTATGTTCATCAAATATGACAAGTATAGAGACCAATACCATAGTATTTATAAGTTTAGTTTTCTAGTATTTTCTTGTCACCAAGTCAATCTATAAGAAGAAAAAGTTGTTTCAATGAATATAAGAATTTCATAACAAGGGAGACCAGTGACTACTACAGTTTCACATCCACCTCATCATCTAGTGTGTTTATTGATTTTGGTTTTGTTCCACAGGACTTCTGTTGGACCATCTTCATCATGCTGGCCATTTTTCCTCACAAGATGGCTGCCAGAGCTCTGGTGACCATTTCTTTGGGCAAACATGTTCAGAGCCTGAAAAGAGATCTCTATATTCCTTATAGTTTCCTTAAGAGCTAAAAAAAAAAACAAAAAACCTTTCCAGAAGCAGCTTCAAAAGAGTTACCTTCTAATCTCATTGACCAGAATTGAGTTACATGTTTCTAATTCCCAGCAAGAAGCATAAAATTACTATGATTGGTCAGATTATCAAGATTTATGTGTTACGGCTGGGAAAAGGGCCAAATCCAGGCAAGTCTGTGGCCCCGTTAAGGAATATGCATGTTGGGAAAAACTGAGGTTCTAGGTGGAAAACTTAGAGTATCTGTTAAAAGGTCAAGAAAAGTTGTCTTCTGCTTGCCCCAACTCCCCTCCCTAGGGTGTGTGAGGGTGGGAAAAAAGATGCCAGGCCCAGTGGGAGCTAAGCAATGCTTACACAGAGCCAGTCTGGTAAAAAGTGAAGATTCAGCTGGTCTGAATACTTTGTGCAGCCTAATGCCTAATATTTTGTTGTTGTTGTTGTTGTTGTTGTTGTTTTTAGGTGCCATCAAGTCAGATCTGATTCATAGTGACCCTATGTACAACAGAATGAAACACTCTCAAACACTGTGCCATGCCTGGCACTATGTCAGGGCTTCTCTGCTATTCATAGGGTTTTCAATGGTGAACTGTTTTAGGAGGGTTTCCAGGTCCTTCTTCCTAGCCTGCAGCTAGGTCTCCCATCCGAGGACTAACCAGACCAACCCTGCTTAGCTTCTGAGATCAGGTGGGATCGGATGCCAGAGTACTATGGCTGCAGACCTAATATTTTGGAATAGCTATAAAAGGCTTGGTTTGGTGGTTATCATACTGATGTTAGCAATTTAAGTTTAGTTTGTCATGGCACTGGTATGTATAGAGGCAGGTGACAGCTTTTCCTTTTATCAGTGCTATTTACTCTCTTGCACATCATAAAATCTTTCATGAATATGCTCAAGCTATGGACTCCAGTCTCAGAAAAAGAGCCCATACACTTTCATTCTAGTTGCACATGTAATTTTGGGAGTTTCACTGATAACTGATACCCATTTGTGGGCTCCAAGTTATAGCCTATGGCATACATGATTAGAGTAGTGAGTGGCAGGAAAAAAAAAAACACCTAAGATTTTGTATAAGGAAACAAGTAAGACAAAACAGCAAAACCAGGATCTCTAATGGCCTCTTGCTGACTCTATGATCTTATTTGACTCTTTCTTCAGGTCTGCATTTTACTCTATGAAATGGAGCTAATAGGGTTATTTCAAGAACCAAGTGGATGATGTGTAAGATTGTTTCAAATTACATAGCACATTACAAATGTTGGCTCAAAAAATCTAATTGCCAATAAACCCTAACAGCATGATGGCTCTTACTTCCCAATTTAATTTGTTTGAATCAAAAATAGGGCCCCCATAAGAACAAGCATAAAAGTGTTTTGAGCATTCAAGCAGCAGAAGTTTCCTTTCTCCATATGCAAATATCATTCTCAAGCCCATGGGCTGATCCCTGTACCCTTTTTCAGCAAATGGTTGATAAGAGGCATGACCCTAAGCCTCTCGGCAACACCAGCGCCAGCTGGTGAAGTCAAGACAAACTGACGTGGCTGGGAGCGGGACCTTCATCCGAATGCTCCTTTCCCCTGCTTGTCCTACCTCTGGAACCTTCCCATACCCTTCCCACTGGCCCTATCCCAGCCCGTGGGCTTTGGTGCCCTCTGTGGATTCACTTCAAGTCTCTCATGACCTTCAAGGTAGGTAGGTCCACCCCAGCTCCCCCACTTTGGTACCTGTCTCTCACTCTTCACCTAATACTCTTTTCCATTCTTACTTTCTCTCCATGGGAGAGGTCCACCTCTTTGCCACTGAGTAACACGTGCCCATTAGAGTTTTTCCAGAGATTAGTCAACAAAGAGTCACAGAGGGTGGCAGGATATCAGAGGCACTGAGATCCAGGACTGAACAGACCTGGCCTTGTTTTCACAGAGTCTGCAGAGTCAGTGTCTCCGCCTCTTCAAATACTAGCAGACAGCTGACTTACAGAACTAGCAGTTGTTATTAGGAGAAAACCAGAAGATTTTGTTGGGCAGTGGAGATCATCAGGGTGGTACAGATGCACCAATAATAAAGCAACAAACAGTTATTCTCAAGTAGGGAAAAAAGAAAGAAAAAAATTAAAAAGAAAAGAAAAAAGAAAAACAAAAGAAAATCTCCTCAAATATGGCAAAGCAATAATGATGCTGCTTACAGTACAGCTGTCCTTGGGGCCCAGCGTCTTTATTTCTCTGAGATCTGCTGGGCACATGCTGCCTAGAAGACAATGGTCCACATATGGGGCACACCTTTCCCAGAAAGACCAGCTTCTCAGCATTCTGTGTGTCCCTGAACACAGCAAAATCCCCATGATTGCTCACAAGCTGCAGGGGTGTGGCAGGGAGAGGTTCCAGTTCTCGTCTCTTCCATACCCCTCAACACCCAACCCTACATCCATCAAAAGAGGCTCCTAAACAAGCAGTCGTTCTGACTCAAGCCTTTTTCTTATCCCCCAACCTTCCAGAGGGGCTGGGATTTAGCTCAGTTGGTAGAGCACTGCGCTGCAGTCTCTGAGGTCCTGAGTTCAATTCCCTGCCCCACAAAAATGGGAGAAGGACCTGGCAATCCACTCCCAAGGCAATCCTGAAACAGTCAGCCATTGAAAACCCTATGAGGGTCGCTATGAGTCGGATACTGACTCGATGGCACCTAGCAACAACCTTCCAGGCCCTGGCCTCATGCACCAGCGAAAGCTAGAGAAACTGATGTCCAGTGATCTTTCAGGCTTCCCACCCATCCAGCGGGTAGCTGAGATCTGGGAAGAGTTTGGGAGGAGGTGAGCCAGCCAAGGCATATGAGGCACAGGAAGCCAGGCAACTGGTAGGTTTGTTCCCTCTTGGCTTCAGTACCAATTTTTAAACAGCCTGTCCCCTCAGCAGGTCTGCTCAGGACCTCCTTTGGATTCATACCACCCCGGGGAAAAGAAAGAGAGGAAAGTTCTGCAGTGAGTGGGGCATCCTTTCCGTCCTCATCCAATTGCTTCCTGACTGAAGGAACAATTCCCTGCAGACACATTGACTCTCTGGCTTAGAGTTACACAGATATTCAGATTATTATCCTAACAACCACATTCATCTTCAGAGTCATTTTCCTCAGCACTGCGTGGATTCTTTGCACACTCTGTTCTGGGCCTCACTGAATGGCCCTCTGCTAAGCTCTCTTTCCACATCTTTGTTTTTGCTCTAGATATGGGATAAGCTAAAAGTGTCCAATAACCTTCACCAATCTCCTGTCTTCACCTGATGAGGGAGCTTCCAATTATTGACTTGTTTAATATTTTCCATACATGGAGATTTCAGATTTGTGGTTGTTGTAATTTAGACTTCGCAGGCTGTATAGAGCACCCTTCCTTTCATCTCTGCTTATTGATTAGTATTTGAATTTAATGTCTCTAACGCAAAAGTGGGGCTGAGGTTTAGCTCAGTTGGTATAGTGCTGCTCTGCTCATGCTAAGGCCCTGGGTTTGATCCCCAAAACCACCAAAATGTGAGAAGGACCAGGCAGCCCACTCCCAAAACAATCCTCCCAAAATCAGCCATTGAAAACCCTATGAGGGTCCCTATGAGTCTGACTTGACTCGATAGCACCCAAAAACTCAAAAGCATCAGTCTAGCTTGCACAGTGGGATGATCCCACTCAGTTTTCCAGTTATTCTTTATTTTTCCTGCCACTCAATCATGGCATTTTTGGGTCTGTTCAGTTCCTGAGATGTAAATGTGGTTTACAAATGACAAAGCCTATGTATATTTGGGTCCCCTTGATGTCCCTAGCTTGTTGTGTGACTCTTGGTTGACCTCTTTGATTATCTTCTGCTCCAGCTAGGCAGTGAGAATAAAGCATCTCTCCTTTTTTTTTTTTCTCTTGTATCTTTTGAAGATGAAATGAGGTCATAGATTAAAGAGAGCAGAGAAAAATAGTGCAAAAATATTAATTTCCATAAATCAAGTGTTACTTTGGGCCAGGCACCAACTATGTTCTTTATGTACTATTTTGTTTTATCCTCATGACAATGCAATCAAGGATGGTATTACTAGTCACATAATATCCAAATGAGTAACTTGAGTCTGAGAGAGGTTAAGTAGTTGGCCTGAGATCACACAGTATGTAAAGGCTGAAGAACCAGGATTTGAACCAAGTCTGTTTGGCTCCAAATTGTGGGCTCTTAACCACTGTACAATCCCAATACCACCCAAACCAAACGCAGCATCGTTCAACTAGAAGCTGTTCATGTCTATATAATCACATTCCAAGAAATCCAGGGACTGGAAACAGTAGCATTCTTGGAAGCTCTGTGAAGGATTATTCATTAGCTGGTGGGCTACAGAGGTGTCACTTGCCAGAATTTTACTTGAGTTTCTAGAATCAAAACTCACGTCATAAGCCACATACCATGGCTCAGGCCTGTAATCCCCAGCGTCTTGGGATGCTGAGGCAGGAGGATCACAGATTCAAAGCCAGAGGCAGCCTGTACAACTTAGTAAGACCCCCCCCTCCGCCCTGGCTCAAAATAAAAAATAAAGAAAAGGGGCTGGGGTTACAGCTCAGTGGTAGAGTATTTGCCTAGCATATGTAAGGCCTGAGTTCAGTTCCCCATACTACAAACAACAACAAAATAAAAATAATAACAATAACAAAACAAAACAAAAAATACCATGCCATTGGCCAAAGTGAAAGTGTGCTAAAGAGGTAATCAATATCTTTTTTTTTTTTTTTTGTCGGTACTGGGGGTTGAACCCAGGGCCTCGCACTTGCATGTTCTGCAAGTGCTGGACCACTGAGCTGCATCCCAGCCAATTTTTTTGACTTTTTTTTTTTTAAGCTGTTATTTATTTATTTTTCTTTCTTTTTTCTTATTGGACATTTTTAATGTACACCTTAATGTGATTCATTCTGACATGCTTTTCATTGTGGCATTTACACATATGCATTTTGATGTACATTATTCATATCGGTTCCCCCTTACCCTCTTGTATGCCTCCCCCCCACCCTCCCCATCTAAGTCTTCTCTATCATTTACTTGGTAATATTTTTCTATATGTACTTGAGTCCCAGTTCTGTTTAAGATAGAATTTTTTCCTATAGCGAACTTTGTTATTATCTTGTCAGAACAATTGCATGCATTTTCTAGACCATTTATATTGACACCATTTTTAGCTTTTTTTTTTCCATTTTATTTTGATCCGACCTTTGAATAGGATGTTTCCTCCTTATAATTTTGATTCAACTCCCACATATGAGTGAGAACATGTGGTGTTTCTCTTTCTGAGCTTGGGTTCGTTCACTTAAAATAATTTTCTCTAATTCCATTCATTTTGCTGAGAATGACCTTACTTCATTTTTCTTGATTGCTGAGTAGTATTCCATCGTGTATATGTACCATAGTTCGTTTATCCATTCTTCTGTTGAAGGGCACTTTGGTTGATTCCACATCCTTGCTATTGTGAAAAGTGCAGCATTGAACATGGAGATGCAGGTGTCTTGGTGGTATGATGATCCATCTTCCTTTGGGTAAATTCCCAGTAGTGTTATAGCTGGGTCATATGGTAGATCTATTTTCAGTTTTTTAAGATATCCCCATATTGATTTGCCTCTGATCTCAAACTTGCGATCCTCCTGCCTCCGCCTCCCAAGCCGCTGGGATTACAGGCATGCGCCACCACGCCCAGCAGAGGTAATCAATATCTTTGCAGAAAAACAAAACAAACTGACTGTGAGCAAGTTAGTCTCTTTGGCCTTCTGTATCCTCACTGTGAAGAGGAGGTGCTTAGACAAGAAAACTGTGAGGGTCTCTGCAGATCACAGTAGTAACACCAGGAATATTTATTAGGTGCTTACAAAGTAGGACTTTTCCTAAGTGCTTTATGGCCAATCTTATATTTATTTTCAATCTTACATGATCCCCACAGCAACACTAGAAGGCAGGTGCTATTATTCTCATTCCCTTTTTATAGATGAGAAAACTGAGGCAAAGGAGGTTTGCCCAAAGTCACATGAGGGCAGGGAGCAGAGGTGGGAAACCACATGCTGAACCATTCAGCTAACTTTCCTCTCCAATTTGTAGGAATTATTTATTAATTGCCTTGGATGGACTTCTTTCCTACCTTCCCCTCATTTATTTTTTCCACTCTCGATAAAAAATAGTGTGTTTTTAAAGACACTATCCCATTGCCTGGGTTATAATACATGCTTAATAAATAGTTGCTTACCTGATTTTCCCTCATTAAAACATGATATGAAAAAGATATGGAAGCAATCAAGAATAAAGCAAAAAGCAGCAGTAAATAATGAGGCTGCATAACTGGAACAAATGACCTTACTCAGATCTCCAAATATGAGCTAGCTTACCAGGGAATAGTCCAAGAACAAAACACAGTCTGAGCCCATGTAGTTCTTATCCATGCTGAAACAATAAAAAAACCAAAATCATCTTTGGTAGCAGAAACTTGATTATTCACTCTGGCAATGCTTTCTCCATCTTTTTGTGCCAATAAAGTTATTAGAATTGAATTGAGAGAGGCAGATGCACCAAGAGAAAGGAGACAAAGATGCTGAGCAGCCTGAATCAATGCCCCGTAGGGCTGATCCCCTGCCAAAGGCCACAGCAGCTCCTGGGAAGATCCACCATGCTGGCTAACAGCCAGGCACTGTGGAGCTATGAGTCTCTTTTTGCAGGGACTTTCCAGGTGGCTGGGGATTGACAACTGAGAGGAGGAGGAAAAGGTTGCCCTTCCTACTACCAAAAACCATACAAGCCAGCACCCACCAAGTCTGGGCACAGCAAGGCTTTGCTAATCTCACTCTCCTCCCCAGGTTAATGAAAGGGAAGAGGAGGCAGAGAGGGAGGGTGAGAAAGAACACAGCATGATTCACGATCTGTTTGCAACCGGAAGAAAAATGGACTTAATAACCCATAGGCAGATTAATGGAATATTCCTTCTCTCCCCTGGTCCTCTGGTGCCACCACCCATAAAATGGATGGTAATGGGAGGAGCTGTGTTGCTGATTAATAAACATGCCCTCAAGCGTGCCAAAACCCATTCCACTAGGACTACAGAGATGGAGAGTGATTAGATGCTGGCTTAATGAGGATGCTCTGGAAGCCATTAGGATAAGTTGGCATCTCTTCTAGCCTCAGATGCCGCCTTAATCAGCTGACGCCCCACTCTCTCCTGTGTGGACTCTGAGTGTCTTACTTCACTCATGTTCAGTATCATCCACCTACCACCCTTGAAGCACCAAAGCTGCCATTCCAAGGTTGTTCCCAGTCATTGTGACCATTGCATTTTTGTAAGTCTGTGTCAAGGTCCTAGCAAGGATATGGACAATTGGGTTAGGGTGTGTTGTGTCTGTATTTGTTTCTCTGCATGCATTTTTCTACATAATGCTAATTAACATTTATCCAGTACTTGCTATGTGTCAGGCACTCTTCTATGCATTTGGAGTGCTGAGGTAACCTAAGGCAACAGACCTCAGAACACCAACACAGGAAGTTCTTCAACAACCCTGCACTGCAACACAGACGCCAAACCTCCACCTACTTGCCCAGAGTTTTCAATGGATGTAAGAGTTTCCAATAAAATTGGTAGTTCTGCACTCTTAATTGTGCTCAGACACCTCAATATTACCAAACACTCAAGGAGAGATGATAATGTGAATGATAAAAAAAAAACACAGTGAAATAATAAACAAGCAAAATAAAAGCATTGTGTAAGGGGAAAGGGATGAGAAAACACAAGGAGAGGGAAAACAAAGTATATATGCATTAACTATAGAAAGATAGAGCTGGGCGTGGTGGGACACACCTGTAATCTTAGCAGCACAGGAGGAGGCAGGAGGATCACAAGTTCGAGGCCAGAGGTAGCCTGCGTAACTTACTGAGCTCCTGTCTCAAAATAAGAACAACAAAGAAGAGAGAGAGAGAGTAAAAAATGGGCGGGGGGTGCAGTTCAGTGGTAGAGTGCTTGCAAAGCATGTGCAAGGCCCTGGGTTCAACCCCCAGTACCGCAGGGGGAAAAAAAAGTAGGATAACAAAAGATGCTGAATCCAAGAAAAGAAAACATGATGAAACAAAAGAAGCATTCAGAAGCCAGGAAGGAATTATTGGAAATTAAAAACATTATAGTAGAAGTGGAAAAACTCAGTTGTAAGTCCTCGGAAAGCACAGTAAAAAATCAAAGACATAGAAACTTGAAGCGAAAAGAAAAATATTTTAGACTAGTCTAAGAAGTCCAGTGTTTAAATAGGGGAAGTTTGTAGAGAAGAGAGAGAAATTAAAGAGGAGAGAAATTAAAGAGGATAAATGAAATGATTCCTAAAAATTTCCCAGAGATGAAAGACAAATTTCAAGCTTCACAAAGTACCTTAAATACTCAACAGAACAAACAAAACCAGATCTATATTAAGGCACCTCACATTGGGAAATTTCAAGAAAAAAAATCGGGGAGGAAGTGATAAAGAGTCTACAAGAATCTAGAGTGAAAAAAGCCACATACAAAGGATTATAAGTTAGAATGGCTTTGAGCTTCCCAATAGCCTCACCAGAAATAAAAAGAAAATTGTTCTTTTTATTTGCTGTCAAGTTAGGTCCAACTCAGTGACCTTATGCACAGTACAATGAAACACACCTCAATTCTGCACCAGGCACACAATTTTACTTATATTTAAGCCCATTGTTGCAGACACTGTGTCAATCCATCTAGTGGAGGGTTTTCCTTTTTTTTATTGACCTGCCACTCTCCCAAGCATGATGTCTTTCTCCAGGGATTAGTCCCTCCTAACACCATGTCCAAAATATGTAAGGCACAGTCTAGCCATTCTTGCTTCCAAGGAGCACTCTGGCTTTACTTCTTCTAGGACAGATTTGTTTTTTCGCAGACCATGGTATATTCAATATTTGTCTCTAAGCATTATAACTCAAAAGCATCAATTCTTCTGTCTCCCTTATTCATCTTTCCCTTGTCCATCTTTCACAAGCATATGATATGACTGAAAATACCCTGGCATGAGTAGTCAGGTATACTTTCATCTTCAATGTGATATCTTTACTTTTCAACCTTTAAAGAGGTCTTAGGGAGAGTATGTCTAATGCTCTGAAAGGAAATGGTCTTTAATCTACAATTCTACACCTAGCCAAACTATCAAACAATTATGAGGATAGAATACAGACATTTTTAGACATACAAAGTATCAAAAACTTATTTCCCATGGAACCTTTTACAAGAAATGGAAATATATAAAAAGAACAGAAATTCCAACCCAAGAGAGAAGTAAGGCTATTACCAGGAGGAGAGGAGAAACAGATCGAAGAATCATACTGTACACTCACCATAGAGGTCAACAATCCATACTGGTTCAACACCAGTGAGGAGAGAGACACATTGGAACTTTTCATCTTTGAGATGCCCAGAGTCACTGAGTCAACTTTTTAACCCATGAACAGAATACTCAGGTAAGCCTGGCCCATATTCTTCACCATATGATTCTCTCTGCCCGTTACTTGCCTTTTGGATCAGCCTGTTTAACCTGCACAGAACTACCGTGCTGTGACCTACTCCCAAGAAGAGAAGCAAGCTGAACTGAGAAGCAGAATATCCATGGCAGTCCATTTCCCCTGACAGTTTTCCTGTAGGAAGGCTATAGAAGCTGGCATGCACAAAAATAGTAAAGGGACCTGGGAGGAAAATGATATGAAAACTCTGCTGTAATAGCCAACAATATCTGCTGCAGCCTACAACTGGTACGGAACTCTTCAGCAACTTGAAGTGTGAATAGGAACTTGGCTTTTAAATGTTCACACCCCACTTCTACTCCCTCTTGAGTTATGTTCAGCCAAGCATGCTTTATGTTTGGATTCCAAGATCATATTCACACACTCTGCAGCTGCCCTGAGAGAAGGTCTACTGTGTTGGTGTGGTGGGTCCAGAGGGGCTTCTGTCCTTGGCTGCTTACTGTGCTGGAATGGGCTCTCCAGACAGCCATCTGCCTAGCACTGAGCTCGATGGGCTCTTCTTGGCAGTCGTTGGGCCTTTTCCTGCCAGCCAACATCATTCTGGACCATCTGCTAAGATTTTATAATCAGAAAGACTATATCAAGTCCTGATCTAGAACTCCTAGTTTCCACGAGATTCTTTGACTTTAAGCAAGCTGGCCCAATTTCTCCCTGGAGGTATTTGGAAGAGCAGGTGTCGTCAAGCCCAGAAAGTTCCTGTCATTTGTTTTCTCGCTTCCTAATGGTAACGGGTGCCTGTGAGGCTTACACAGAGGGATCAGTCAAGTGATTTTAGAACAAATACCTGCTCTCACATGACCTCCCATCTCTTCCCAGACAGAACAGCTATCCCTTTTAAATGGAAGCTCCTTTTGCTGAAGTTCCACCTAACTTGGTACCTGCTGCCTGGTACAAATACTGTCGATGAGGCAGGAGCCTCATTAACTTTCTCCTCTGCTGGACAGTTCTTTGTATCCATGTTTTCCAGGCTAAGTTCTTTGAGGGCAGAAGTCATGTCTGATGATTCGTTATATCCCCCTACCTGCCCAGTGCCTCTGTGATGTCCAAGACAGAGTAACTGTTTACTATACACTTTTAAAGTGAACAAATAGATGAATATTGAGTTAATGTTGACTCCTAAGACATCCAAGGTGCACACATAATGTTGTTATAATAGAGGCCATTCTACCAGTTTTGGGAAAAATCATACTTATCATTGAGCTGTATAGTAAAAATCTCACAAATCTGAATATAAGGTAAAGAGTCTTTTAAAATCGGTGACAATAATAAATTATGACATTATTATTATTATTATTATTATTATTATTATTATTATTATTATTTGTGGTACTTAGAGGTTAAACCCAGGGCCTCACTCATACTCCCACTGGGGCTGCACTCCTAGCACATATTTTACTTTTCATTTTGAGTCAGGGTCTTGTTAAGTTCCACGGCCTGCCTCTGGCCTCAAACTCACTATTCTCCTGCCTCTGCCACCCAAGTTGCTGGGATTACAGGCATGTGCCACCACGTCCCACTTATGAAGTTATTTTTAAAGAAGTATGCTTATTTTGTGTTTAAGAACTTAACTTTAACTCAAACTAGGTCCAAAAAAGGTGGTTATGTAATAGAAGTTGGTAGTTAGAGGAGTGATGTGTTATTTCCCTAACAATTATTAACATGTTAATAGATACTTGTGAAGTATTAAGAGCTCTTGAAAGCAATTGTTCTTTTCAGTGTTTTAAGCATTCCTTACAGAATGGCATTTTATTATAAAATCCCAGGGGGCTTGTGCACTCTTATATTGCAAGAGTCTAGGTTGGCACAAACACTTTGGACTCTTTGGCAGTATTTATGAAAATTGAATAAATGTGTACCCCCATGATCTTGCCATAATGTTCTTGGGAATATACCCAAAAGAGGGAGTGCTATGGCCCTCAGTATACACATACAAGAAGATTCCTGTAAGCACTGTTTGTAATACTCCAAACAGGGAAAAGTCCTGGTATGTGTCAACAGGTAGAAACACTGGTACATTTATACAGTGGAACAGTTCCCAGCAAGAACTTTATTTCACACAAGAGATATTGTGGAAAGAGAAAGAAGCCAGATTCAAAAGAACATATATCATGTGATGGCCTTTATAAGAAGGCTTAGAGTAATCAAATTATATAATGGTAGAGGTCAGAATGTTGATGCTTCCAGGTGAGATACCAACTCCCCTACTGTTCTGGGAATAGCCTACATGTTAGCGTAGTGGTTTCATGGCAGTGTAGATGAGTAAGAATTCATTAAATTGCATGCTTTTTGTGTCCTTTTCCTCAATGATTGTACCTCAATTAAACACCACCACCACTGTGTAACACAGTTCTATCAAAACAAAAATGCATACCATAGATTGCAACAAAAATAGTTAAGGTAGAGTTCCTTCCCTGGAAGAGATTCAAGATCAATTACAGAGAACAAGACACACACTGAACAAGTCTGATATACAGCAGGGGCAACAGTGTTAGGTGAATTTCATGAGTGGTCTGAGTGGATGTCATGAGGTTGCAGATGAGAGAGGGATCGGGAGGGGAAATGGAGCACGTCATACCAAGCCAGGTACTGAGTGTCCTCTGCATCCTTGCTCCATCCATTGTCTTGTTTTCCTAAATCTCCTCCACAAACTGTTTCTCCTGGGCAAATAATTGTGTTCAAGTTTCCTCTGCCACGTTTTCTCCTCGGCGCACCACGCTCTCTCCTTCCCTTCCTAGCTGAGTTTCCAGATGGAACAGCCTACCTGCTTTGGCCATTTCCTTGACCCACTGCCATCAGCTACTCCCTAGTCCTTCCCACAGGATCTCCTTTTACCTGGTGATCAGTAAGCAACCAGGTGTCAAATCTTCCTTCTAGTCCCTATATTCCTTTGCCTCTGTGTTGTGCAATGCTATGGAGCACTTCCCCTTTCTTGCAGGCTCACCCTTCCTTGGTTTCTGAACAAGACCATTTCCTCCCACCTCTTTGCTTGCTCTCTTTGGTGGATTCATTTTCCTCTGCCCTTGCCATGTTCCTTTTGCATCCCTGTTTATGTTTCAGGCCCTCCATTGACAAGAGTCTTGGCCTATCCAGGTTGCTGTAGCAGAATACTTTATAAACGACAGGAATTTATATCTTACAGTTCAATGATCAAACTACCAGCAGATTCAGTGTTTGGTGAAGGCCCAGTCCTCATAGATGGGGACTTGCATGTGTCCTCACATGGTACAAGGGAAGAAAACCTCCCTCAGGCCCTTTTTATAAGGGCACCAAGCTCCTTCATGAACTTACCACCTTCCAAAAGGTACCACTTTTTTTTTTTTTTTCCGGTACTGGGGGTTGAACCCAAGGCCTTGTGCTTGCATGCTTTGCAAGTACTGAGGTCCTACTTCTTAATGCCATCACCTTAGGGTTAAATTTCAACCTATGAACTTAGAGCAGGGGACACAAATATTCAGACCATGGCAACAAACTTTCACTTCCATCTGCTGATGCCCCTGGGACGTGGGATCTCCAGACCACACTCCTCTCTTGAACTGAGATCTTAATGTACACAGCTTGATGAGTATTTCTGTTTGGCCGCCTCATTCAAAAATCAAGTACAACATATCAAAAATCTAATCATTATCTTCTGTCATATTCTTTCAGCACTCAGTTACCATTCATTGAAGGGTACCTTCTTCTATTAGGAGAAACCAGGCAGCCATCCCAGACCTCTCCCTTTTTTCTGCATTCCCATACACCACCGATAACCAAGGGATCTCCATCTCACTGGTTGAACAACTCTCAAATCTGTCTCTCTACCTTCAGCCTCAGTGCTTTGTTTGTTTTAGTCTCCAATTATTTCCATTCTGAGTATCTCAAGAGTCACTTTTCTCCCCTTGTTGTTTGTAGCTTGCTCTTGGTGAGGCCATCAGTGCCATCTCCCTAAGACTGCCATCTGATCATGCCTCTGCCTGGCTTCTTTCCAGAATCAAGGCTCAGCTTCTTCACCTGCACCACCACCCTCAGTGTCTTCTCTGTCTTCTTTCCAAACTCACTTCCCACCCCTTTCTTTCACCCACAGTGAATTCTAGTTTCTCCAAACGTTCCATGTCATGCCTGTCTGAAACCTACTCCCCTCCTTCTCACTCCAAAACTCTTGGTTGTGCTTCAAATGCTGACACCTTGAGGTGAAAAAGACCCTCTTTCGCCACTGCTCCCAGAACACCTACAGACTGGAGCTGTTTGCCTGTTGTATCCCCTGGATAAACTCCCAGAAGGCAGCCATTTTGTCATATGCTAAGCCTATGGCTCAGAGTTGGTGCTAAAAAATTTGTTGCATAAATGAGCAAATGTTCAATCCTTGGATGCATAGACTTTTTTTTGCCTTAAAGATACATAGCTCACCAACTGAGTTTCTAGCATCATCTATTTCCAAATCTAATTCCAAATGTAATTACTAATGCACAACATTACTCAGGGTAGAAACTGTGGTTGCTGGAATGGTCTAACAACTCCCTCATCACAAATGCTTCAAACTTTTGTGAGATTGCTGCAATCTTTGGCGTTTTTGGCAGGATAAAACCAGCTGTCTGGGAGATCACCACCCTACTGAATAGCCTTTTTCTCAGGAATGTTTCCTCCCCTGCTTTCCCAAGTTCAGATGAGAGCATTGGAAAATCACAACTCTAAGAACCACACAAGGACAAACCCCTGGGTGCGTGAGTTGCTGCATGGGTCAGAGCCCAAGGCCCGAGGGTATGGGGTTCTCCTTCTTCAAGCCCTGCAAAATGCTGGATGACTTTCCTGATGGCAAACTCAGAGGGTCACCACGCACCCTACACAGACGTCATTCACCCATGAATTTGCCAGGAAATTTTCAAGCAGGCTTTCTATGGTCACACTCAACCCCCTCTTGGCTAATGAGTTCTGGGAGTTTATTATTGGTTCACTGAACCTAAAAGTCCTTTTACTCGAATGTCACCGAGCCCTTCTCAAACCTGTAACACAGGGATCGAGTGAACAAGGACTTGCTCCCCTAGCTGTATGTGTCCTTTGGGACTTTCTGGACATCACCAGCAACCCCTCTCAGCCTTCAGTTTTCCAGACTGAAGTAAATATATGGTGTCTGGAAGGGAGCCCTGGACATAATAAATATTGAATGATGATTATGGAGCTGAGTTATGAGAAGAGCTGCCTTTAAATGGGGATTTAAATTCGTGCCATGAGTCTGAGAGGTGAGGATTAACTAATAAATCATCACAAGCACAGTGTTGAGTGAAACAGATGAGTACACTTCGGTCTCCTCAGTGGAGGGGCGTGTGATTATTTGTCCCCAGCTCTTCTCTCATTTGTTCCTGTTTCCAAGTGAGGATTAGTCCCTTGGTGCTCCTGCAGGGAGAGAGTGCCATTTTCCTGAGCCTTTTTGAGGAAGGATGCTTGTGTAAGGGCCATTGCTCCCCTCCTAGGATGGAGAAGGAGAGAAGAGGTGAGAGAGAAGGAGGGAACCTAACACCTTATGCCAGGCATTGTCCAGCTGCTTTACCTGGATTGCCTCCTTTATCTTGCCCAATGATCCTTGGAGCCTGTTGTACAGATGAGGAAACTGAGGCCCACGGTAACTTGTCCAGCATATTAGGAGCATTGAGTCTGGTTTTAAAGCCAGACCTATTGGACCTGTGTTAATGACACCATCCTAGGTCTTACCTAGGGGACCATGCAACCCTAGGGGACACTCCCATCCCATTGAGGTAAGATTCCTGCCCCTGCCCAGGGCTGTAAGATTACCCACCTTACTGTCTTCTCCAGCATCCCCAGGACAATGATGTGCCACGTGAGCTGCCCAGGGTGTGTGGGGGGGAGGGGGCCTCCTTTTCCCTTCCTTCACTTGTCTCCCTGCAGGAAGGACCCAGACATGATGGCAGCAGTGACTCATCACTAGAAGAATTAAGTCTTGAGTGAAGGCTGCCTGAGCAGCATGACTGGACACTGTGACAATGGAAGAATGTCCCCTGAGCTTTCAAAGGGCATTGCCACCCACTGCTATAAGACAAAAGGCGGCTGGCACAGCAGGGAAGGGTTGGCTGCAGAAAGAGGGCAGTAGTAGAGACCCTGGCACTTGCTAAGGTGAAAAAGAGGAACAAAGGGCGTTGTCTGTAGCTCAGATTGGAGCTCTTTGCAATGCTCAGTGAATCCTGTGCTTTTTGCTCACTCCTGTTTTATTTAGCAAATGGTCTGGGCCCTTCCAAATAAGGAATGCTTTCTGCATCATTGGCCAGGCATGGGAAGCTCCCCATTGAGTGTGTAAATGGTTTAGTCTGTGAAGTGTGTGAAGAAGCCTGGCCAAGCAAAGGTTTTGCAAGGCACTGCCTTCTGGCCCAGGTGGGTGGTCACTTCTGCTAAGTAACAGATGGCATGTGTCACTCTCTACTCCCTCCTGCTCCTCACAAGGCTCTGCCCCATCCCAGGGCATGGCCACTAACCAAGAGAAGGGACAAGGACAACTAGCCTCCATCTAAGGGCTGGTGGTCTTACCTGACAGATGCCACTCAGGGAGCTCTGCCAGCCTGTGTTCCAGTGCTATGCTTTAAGGGCCACTGTCCTGCCCCTGGCTGATATGGGAGAAGCACAGGCCAGAGGATGAGGCCTGCAGCTTTGACCAGGAGGGCAGCAAACACTTCAAAGGGTGCCCCTTCCTCAGTGTCTTGCTCTTTGACTGCAAACTTCCTATATTGCACCCTAATCCCCAGCGTGACAGATTTGGAGGGGAGGCCTGGGAGGAGATAATTAAGGTTGAATGAGATCATAGGGTGGAGCCCTGTTCCAATAGGATTGGTGTCCACATAAGAGGAAACGTCAGAAAGCCGGTTTCCTCTCTCTCTGCTATGTGGGGCCACAGAGACAAGGCAGCTCTCCGCAAGCCAGGAAATACAGCCCTCACTAGAAACCAGATTAGCCGGTGCCTTGATTTTGGACGTCCTAGCCTCCTGAATGTGAGAAATAGATTTCTGCTGTTTATGCCACTCAGTTTTTGGTATCGTCAGCCCTCCACATCCATAGGTTCCACATCAGTGGATTCAATCCACTGCAGATCAAAAATATTTGGGGAAAAAAATTTTCATTTGTATTGAATATATACAAACATTGTTTTCTTGTCATGAGTCCCTAAACAACTTAAATAGCCTTTGTATTTTATTGGGTATTCTAAGTAATCTAGAAAAGATTTAAATTACACGGGAAGATATGTGTAGGTTATATGCAAATTGTTGTTGTTAGATGCCATCTAGTTGGGTCCGACTCATAGAAACCCTCATAGGGATTTCAATGGCTGATTGTTTTTCAAGATTGCTTTGAGAATGGATTGCCACGTCCTTCTCCTGTTTTTGCATCCTTCTCCCATTTTTGTGGTGCTGGGGATTGAACTTGGGTCCTCAGAAAATGCAGAGCAGCACCCTGCCAACTGAGCTAAATCCCAGCCCCCAAAATACAAATACACCGTTCTATAGAAAGGACCTGGGCAGCTGAATGTTTTAGTAGCTGAGGAGGGTCCAACCACCAACACCCCATGGATCCGGAGGTATTGCTATTTTGTTACGGTAGCCTGAGTATGCTAGTACAACCCCTCAGGTGTCAATTGCTAATGGATTAAATTGACCCTTAGTTTCCCCCTGCTTCTACTGATGAATTTTCATCCTAGTCCGAGCAACCATCATGCCACAAAACCGTCTTGTAAAAATAGTTGCAAAGCTGCCACTCATGTAGAATCTGTTCAGGGCAAGGAATATTGGCCCGGCCTCTCCCTGGCCACTGTGCTAGAGACGGCTGCAACAGTGTCAGAGAAGCCCGTCTCAAGCCTCTCTACCCTGGATGGAAAGGAGGTGCTCCAGAAACTGGATATTCCCACCGTGGCAGGAATAGCTTCAGAACCTCCCTAGCCCTACTTCACTTGAGCCCACTGTCCAGGCCAGTATCAGGGCCAGCACTAGGGCCCTGACCGTGCCCCTCTGGATAGCCAGACACACAGGCCCCACTGTGTCTCTCTTTGTAAAAACCCAGAAAGGTGAAATGGCTCACAAGGAATCCAGAGTTTTGGCAGGAAGTCCTTAGGAGAGGCAGTGTTATCCAGGCCTAAAGGAACTCAGTGTAGGAAAATGGGCTTTAGAAACTCAGTGTGATTTATAAAGGGACTCACAATTGTAATACTTTAGCTAAACTTTCCTTTCACCTAGAAAAGTATAAGGCTTCAAAAAATCATATTTCACTTGAGTTCCTCCAACAGATTTGGACTCTGTAAAATAAAGGTGCATAGGGATTTGAAACAAGTGTTGGAATTGATTTCATGATAAGTTGGCCTGAAGCCTTGGGAAGGACTGGATGGAACCCACAGAGCAGCGCTGAGAGGAGGCAGAGGGGAGATCAGGGAAGCCTGGGGCACACAAGGAAGCATAATGTTTGATGTTTTGTGCTTCTGGAGAGGTAACCCCTTGACATCATTTGAACCTAGTATGTGTCCAATTTTAGCAGCAGCCATGAGCCTTTCTGACCATAGTCCAGCATGTGGGCAAGGAGGCTCCTTTCCATTTGCTTGGGCCTCGCCTCTGCCTCTGTTAGGCCACTAACTTACTAAAATGCAATCCTCATGCTGTGCTCACATAGGCCCCATAGCCCGATTGGACCAAGCGAGCCACCAACGTGTGTTCTTGTCACAGAAACACAGTTTTTCTATGCTCCTTGGAGTGCTATGTGAGAACAGTGGCCCTCAGCCCCTCATTTTCTTCCTGGATGCAAGACACAAATAAGACTAAAGCTTGCTTATATGGTGAGGACATTTCTAAGCTCTGGTGCCCACAAAATTTCCCACTACTGAGAATACAAGTCTGTCATTATGGTATTTGCAGAACCAAAGATTGTATTTAAGGCTTCTGAATGATGCTTATTATAACCCTTTCCTGGACTCTCATGCTAAAACCATGACATGAAAAGTCATTTTCAAGGAAATATGCCAGGGAAAGCAGAGCCTATCTGATCACATAGGAAGTGTTTGGGGTTGGTTTCAAGCTGCAGAGTCTGGAGGAGAAGGAAGTTTTCCCAAGAATTGCTCTGGAGAAGGACAGGGATATCCACTGCACAGCTACAGGGGCCGCCAGCCTCAGAGATTATTATGTGCATGGTACCCCCTTGCAGCTGAGCACTGTAGCAGCCCTGACGTCACCCAAAGGAAGCAAACAACTGTGGATGATGTTAAAACCTGAATTAAAGATCAATGACAGGGGACACTGGTGCCTCAGTGGATGGATAAGGATCCAAGGTCTCTGGGTGGTGGGGGAACAATGAGGCAAATGAGGGATATTCAAGCTCAGCACACAGAACCCCCAAAAGAATCAGCTGGGAGGAACAGAGGTGTTTTCACTCCAGTCAAGTCCCCATTTTCTAAAAACATTTTCAAATCTGTTTCTACTACTCAGTGGTCAAAAATAATCCTGCCATTTCGAATTTCTCTTTAAAAGAATTAAAATTCATAAAGCAATTAGAAATATTATATCCTATATCATTAACATCACCATGATCCAGTACTACATTTTTAAAAAGGCATTGTAGCTTCTTTTGATTTATTTATTTTTTTTGGTGGTGCTGGGGGTTGAACCCAGTGCCTCACGCCTGCATGCTTTGGAAGTGCTGGACCACTGAGCTGCACCCCCAGCCTTTTTTTTTTTTTTACTTTTTTGAGACAGGGTCTCGTTAAATTACGCAGACTGCCTCTAGTCTTGAACTTGTGATCCGCCTGCCTCTGCCTCCCGAGCTGCTGGGATTATAGGCATGTGCCACCGTGCCCGGCTTTTGCTTCTTTTGATTATTAAAGGAAAATCTTCCATAACCTCACCTGTGTGGAAGAAAGGAAGTCATCAACATGAGGTCACTTTCCAGGAAGATACAGTTGAAAGTAGTATAGAAATAGATTGGAGGGAAGCAGCAATGGTCTGGGAGACTTCATATCTTCATTCAGTCAACAAACATTTACTGGGCACTTGCTATGTGCCAAGAATCACGTATACACAGGTAGCCTCTGGCCCAGGGTCATCTCATCTTCTCCAAGATGCAGACATCAAGTTCAGTGGGCTAGAAATGTGCTAGTGAAAGTGCTTAGGAAGGATAAAGGGATGAAGAAGCAGAGGTGGGTGAAGAGAGTCTTCAGCCGTGATGCAAGTGGGCTACTGGGAGGAGAAAGGGAAGGCAGAGCCTTGGATGCAGCACAGTTCTGATGGTTTGGGCCAGGCCAGAAGAAAGTCCGCCAAGCAAAGGTTGTCTGCTAGAAGAGCCCCACGTGGGGGCAGGAATGGGCTAACTTTTAGGACGCCCCAGTATGCCCTGGCTGAAGGCAGATGGGGGATCCAAAACCATGGTGGATCCAAAAGGCAATGGTTGGAGGCTGTTAGTCAACCACATTGCCTGCAGCAGGTCTTGTGAGGGAGATCTGAATGGAGCACTTCCAGGCCAACAGAGCCTTGCAGGCATTCTCAATTTAGACAGGGAAACGTCCATTCCAGCTGCATCCCAAGCCCACAGACTAGCCCATTGGGGTTAGCTGTCCTGTCTGTGATCAATCAGCCACAGCCTGGGCTGGAGGGAGCAGCTGCACATGGCTGCCCCCACAGGGGAGGCTGTGATGAGTGGGTTGGTACCACCCTCATGTTCAGTGCAGAGGGAAGATAGTAGATTCAATACAACAACAGACAAGATACAGCAGCCAAAAGGAGAGAGTTAACCAATTGTTATGAAGGAGGGGTCAGGGAAGTTTCAAGGATAACAGGATACAGCACTTGTCTTTAGAGCATGACTGCAATTTATTATACACATGGGAAAATACATAACAGAATCTGCCTTGTGGGAATCCTAGATTCATATCCCACCCTGTCAGTTATTAGCTATGGGACCTTAGATAGGCCTGTAACCTCCTCAAGTTCCAGTTTCTTTTATCTGTTTTGAAATGAGATTTGGCTCTATGGCTGGTCTTGAACTCCTGGGCTCAAGTGATCTTCCTGCCTCAGGCTTCAAGTAGCTGGAACTACAGGCACATGCCTCCACACACAGCAATAAGTCCCAGTTTCTGATCCTTACCCCACTGTGACTCTCTCCATATCCTTTGCGGTTGTTAGATGCCAACCAACTGGAGTGCGACTCACAGTGACACTATGTACAACAGATGAGACACTATTGTCAATGCTTCTCTGCTATTCATAGGGTTTTCAATGGCTGATAGTTTCTTGGGAGTGGGTTCCTAGGTCCTTCTCTCAAGCCTACAGCACCTGGTGTTCCCAGGCGGTCTCACTGGGCCTGGGCAGCCTGGGCAATAGAGCCAAACCATCCAAGTACTAACCAGGCCCAGGGTCATCTCATCTTCTCCAAGATGCAGACATCAAGTTCAGTGGTCTAGAAATGTCCTAGTGGAAGTGCTTAGGAAGGATAAAGGGATGAAGAAGCAGGAATGGGTGAAGAGAGTCTTCAGCTGTGGTGCAAGTGGGCTACTAGGAGGAGAAAGGGAAGGCAGAGCCTTGTTTAGCTTCCGAGATCTGACAGGATCGGCACCACAGTGGTATGGCTGCATGCCATATCCGTTAGCAAAAATACAGACCTTACAAAGGCTGCAACCTGTCTCCCTCTTGTCAAGGGGCACTCCCTCATTCTTCTGGAATGTTCTCTCTTGCTGTGTCAAGCCAGTAAATCTGTGTGTGTATGCACATGTGTGTGTGTGTATGTGTGTATCCCTGTGAGCGAGAGAGAGAGCGAGAGAGAGAGAGCGAGAGAGAGAGAGAGAGAGAGAGCACAGGACGGGGGGAGAGAGAAAGAGACAGAGACAGAGACAGAGACAGAGAGGGAGGGAGGGAGAGAGAGAGAGAGACTCTATAGGTTTATTACTGGTAGTCTTAGGGTGATTTGGTTATAATACCCAGGCACTAAAAGCAGAAGAAATGCTGACAGCAATGTGCTAACCAACTACATCACTGGTAGCCCTAGAGCCCCTGCTTGGAATAAAGTATAAGAGGAACAACTTTAATTGGAAATCTGGATGGGAGCAGGCCTCCCCACACTTGGCTGGGAGCTTATCAGCCCACACCCGAAGAACTGCTTTCTCTTCTGGGCTACATCTTAAAAAGAACATAGGCAAATGGGACCACATTCCAGGGAGAATGGTCAGGGTGCTAAAATAACTCAAAATAAATCCTATGAGGAATGTTTGTGGGAACTGGGGGTATTTAGTTCTTAAATAGAAAATAAAGAAAAAAAATCTTCTATTATCTAATGGGAATAACATTTAAAAGACATTGGACTTGCCCCTTCAGTCCTGGAAGGGTGGAATAGGAGCAACAAGGGAAGCTCTAACAGTCAGACCCAAACCCAAAAGTGGGAGAAGTTCATTACCAGACATCGTAGACTGCATGTAGACTGCACTGTGTTAGGAGACACTGGGCTCCTGGTCACAGGAAGTAGTTAGAAACAAGGCTGTTGATGCCTTGGCCTGGCCATGACAGAAGGAACCTAAGACCTGAGGGGATTTGAACAGATGATTCACAAGGCCCTTCCTACTCAGAGTCTGTGACCGGAAGGCAGAGACCCTAATTGAGCAGGACAAGCCCCCTAGTGCCAACAATTCATGCAGCACCCTTCTCAGGGAGGAGAAGTGAAGGCGGTGGGAGGGGGGATTGAAACCGGACAAAAGCACTCTGCAAAAGCACTCTACCCTTACTGAGGAGGGACATGCCCTCCTCAGAGAGATCCATGATACTGTGCAATCCCAGCCATCTCACTGTGGCTGCAGGAGCAGCTGAGCACACAATGGTGAAGGCAAGTTGTGGCCAGACAGGAATTTGAAGTGGAGGTTATAGAGAATAGGCTGGTGGGTTTGGAAGCAATGAAAGAAATGAAATGGGGTGAGGAATGGGGAGGGAATCCCTAGAGAGTAGGCTGGTATGTTAGTCAGCTATTCATCACTGTGACCAAAAATCTGAGAAAGTCAATTTAAGGGAGAATCCCTTGGTTCTGTGTTTCTGGGCCTGTGGTGAGGCCTAACAATATGGTGGAAAGGGGTGGTAATGGAGCCCACTCACCTCACAGAAAGAAGACAAGAAGGGGCCAGAATCAAAGGTACACCCCCAGCAACCCACTTCCTCCAGCTAGGCCCCACCTTCCACAATTCTGCCACCTCCCAATAGTCCATTCAGTAGGTTAAGCCATCAATTAGGTCAGGGCTCTCATGATCTAATAGACCCTGGAAACACCCTCACAGACACACACAGATGTGTGCTGTACTAATCTCCTAGGCGTCTCTCAATCCTATCAAGTTGATCCAGATCAAGAATACCACCTGGCAAGCAGGGCCATGAAGGTAGCAAGGGGTCTGCTGAGCAGAATTGTGGGTAATATTAAGCTACTGGTATTCCCAAAGGAAAGATGGAGAGCAGAGGAGGAGAGAGGATAAGGAAAGGGAGAAAGGAGGAGATAGTCTCCATAATGGAGTGAATCAGAAGCACCCTTGGGGCCAAGGTGATGGAGAGAGGAAGTAGACTATTGCTGCCTAGGTCCCTGGTTCTGGCTCTTTGTCCCATGTCTGTCTTGGAGGTGCTAACTATACAGGTGTTCCTGGATTCTTGTGAGAGTTCAGTTGTCTTTACAGTCAACCACAACAACGGATATAAGTTCCTTACTGGATATAGCCTGAGAGATCCTCTCTCCAAAGGCTCAGGAGTTAAGAAAAGGCCAGATGAGGAAAGACCCATTACCAGAGGCCCATTAAGACTTGACGATAGCCAGTGCAGTGGTGTGCCTGGGAACAGGCTGGCAAGTGGAACCCCAACCAGTGAATACAAATGAAGTAAGCAGCTAGCTCCTGCTCCCCAGGGGCCCATCACCAGCTCCCTGAATCCCATACATCCTACCCTCTGGCAGGCAGCACTTTCGGCCTTTCTTGTGTATCAGCTTCTCTCTCCTCAAGGCAACAGAACCCTGGAAGGAGAAAACAGTTCGGGGCTGGGGCTGGGGATCCCCAGGCAGACAGAATACTAGATGATTCCACCAGCCACAGATGGAAGGCAGCCTCCCTCTGTGAAGGGAGAGGGTGTCTGGGGTGAAGGAGCAGGCTCTAGCCTTCCCATCCATCATGTCTGATCTCAGAATGCAGGCAGCCAGGGCCACAGTGCAGGGAGCCCGAGGCTGCAGGAGAGGCTGGTGACCTTGCACCGGGGCCCCTCTCCTTTGGCCCAATTTTCTCCCTCTGCGACATGACTGCAGCGAGAGCATGAGGTGTCATCAGAGTAGTAAGTATTTATGAAGTCTCCTTTGACCCTTCTTTGTTACTGCAGAGCCATATCCAATGCTCCCTCAGAGCGCTGCAGTGAGTCCCCGTGACTGACAGCCACATCTGTTCTGACTGTTCATTGCCCTGCCTGTTATTACTGTTATTATTTGAATATTGTTTTTGTAATAAGTCATTTCCCATGGGCTCAGGGACCTTGTCTTTTTTCAACCAAGCACCTGGCATAGAATGGGGCTCAATGAATGGGTGATGAGTGATTGCCCTTCAGATAAAATAACCAAATTTAAGCTCTGTAAAGTGTTTGGTTAGCTCTATATTCACTCCAGATGTCTGACTCCTGAGCCCCTGCTAAGCAACACCTCCAGCATTTTGAAATACAGGGTATTTTTATACACTTAGGTTTTGATTTCAGAGTTCCTCAGCTACTGTCAACTTTTCTAGCAAGCTCCAGCCTCCAGAAGACACAGACCATATTATTACACTCTCTTATTAAGACTTCAAGGGATATAGCTGGAAGATGAGTCCTCATCCTTTGAGTTTTGTTAGAATATACATTATTAAAAATGAGCCAGGCACCATGGTGCACTCTGTAATCCCTGTGACTCAGGAGGCTGACACAGAAGGATTGTGAGATTGAGGCCAGAGTCACCCTGTGCAATTTAGCGAGACTCTGTCTCAAAATAAAAAATTAAAAGTGGAAAAGGGAGTGAAGCCAGGCATGGTGGTTCATGGCTATAATCCCAGTATTTGGGAGGCTGAGGCAGGTAGATCCATGTGAGTTCAAGACCAGCCTGCTCTACTTATTGAGTTCCAGGTCAACTGGGGCTACACAGTGAGACTCTGTCTCATAAAAACAAAATTCATTAATTTTTAAAAATAAATATTAAAAATTAAAAAAGAGGATTGGCATGTGGCTCAATGGTAGAGCACTTGCATAGCCTGTACAATGCCCTGGGTTCAACTCCCCAGTAAGAAAGAAAAAAGAAAAGCACAAAGCAGGGCCACTAAATCATATTTTGCTAAACAGAGCATGTTAATACCAAGGCGTGATGCGTAAGGAAAATTATTTTAAAAGCGTGTATTTTGGGAATGGGATGTAGTTCAGTGGTAGAACACTTGCCTCCTTGCACGTTGTGAGGCCTCAGGTTCTCTCCTCAGGCCTACAGAAAATAAATAAATAAGTAAATAAATACCCAGAAAAAGAAAGACCTATGCTTTGGAAAGTCAGAAATAAAAAATGTACTTTGTGTCTGCAACACAGGGTCCAGGTCCTGGTTCTACCATTTCCTGTTAGGGTTCTGTGAGCCTCTCTATGCTTTATTTTCCTCATTTATAAACTCAGGCGCTTTGCATCAGCCTGCCATGGAATAAATGCTAACTGCTCATTATGGTGCTTCTCCATAAGACTCAAAGGGGATTTTTAAATGTCATCAAGTTTTAGACTGAGCTCTTCAGGGCCAGGTCAAAAGCACTTTGAAGGGGGTGGGGAAAAGTGGAAAACCTAGCAGACACTCCCTCACCTGACCAGAGTCCTGCTGCATTTATCTGGCTGACAGGGCTTTTATGTAGATTTTAGGGGACAAGAAAAGGAAGCACTTTCACTGCCAAGATGAGTCCAACCTGCAAAGTGGTGCCAGCATCTCCTCTTCAATATTCTGGCTAAATGGTTGCCCAATATTTTCTCAAACACTTAAACTCTCTGTGAGGCCCCAAACTAGTTTGCTTAGCAATTTTCTTATTCTTTAGAATATCCAAAAGCTCAAACAAATAACTGACGAAGTTTCATTGCCTTGTAGAAGTCCTGCCAGACTGACTTGAAAGGCAAGAGCACTGTTAAAAGTTAATTCATGTCACTGCTCCTCCCAGAGTGTCATAATCACTACTGAAAATGGCTGTCATCTCTGGGTTATACATGTCTGCTGGCAATCCTGCCTGGCCACCTTGTTAATTTGCTTAGCAAATCCTAGTTATATTGCACATAAAGATAATTTTCAGCCTATACCCTTATGCAAATTTCCCCAAATTCTGAATCAATGGAGTTGGAAATAATAAGATTTTAGTGTTGCTGTAGTAATGTTGTCTATTGCACAGCTCTTCCAATTTTTCAAACTATTTCCATATCTGATGTCTTACTTTAGACAGCCTCTCTGAGCTGCAGTGAGATGAGATGAGAGGCAAATAAAATTTTGTAGATCAGCATGCTCTGTAAATTGCCGAGTTCAGGACGTGATGGTTATTAATAAGTCATTAAATTCTAGGTCTCCCAGCTCTGACTCACAGTTGGCTAGGCTTCTTAGACTATGGAGATACTCTTGGTCTAAAGGGTTGGAGAATGACTCCAGTATCTTCCAGGACCAAGGATGACATGAAGGCTTGGCCAGTGGCAGCTGCTAATGCAGATGGGTGCAGAAATAAAGGCTTGGGTACACACACGCATCGTACTGCCAGGAAGTAGTAGTTGAGGAAGCCCTCATTCACTTCTGAAAGTTTTGGTTTCACCTTTGGTTCATGGTTATCATTACTCTTTGTTCTGCTAGCCGGTCTCAGCCCACTTTCAGAGTTATAGCCATCCAAGCCCAAGCCAACTAGCTCAAATGCCACCTCCATCACGAACCAATTCTGATAATCTCAAGTTCAAGGCATCTCTCCCTCTCCTCTGAACTTCCTAAACTCCTTGCCATATTCTCCTGACCTTCTTCTATATTGTCTTGTATTGTTATAAGGGTGAGAGGCATTTCTTTCCCTCCCTTTTATAAGCAACTTGAAAGCAGGATCCTTACAATTTTTATCTTGCTTAGAATATTGTGGTATATGGAGCTAATTATGGTAAACACTGCTATGGTCCTAACTACCATTCTCCCCTTCATTCTTATAGTCAGTTTTGGCTGATCACATAACCGCCTAGAGTTACATTTCCCATATTCCTTTGCAGTTAGGCATGACCCTAGGAGGGCTCTATCCATTGGATAAGAGCAGAGGTGAGTTGAACTTCCACTTCACATTCTTTTTTTGTTGTTCTCTTCTTTTTCTAAATTTGTTTGTTTGGTTGGTTTTTGAAACAGAGTCTCACTATGTAGCCCAGGCCAGCCTCCAATTTATAATTTTTCTGACTCAGCCTCCTGAGTTATAGAATTATAAGCATGTGCCAGCAGGCCAAGCAGACTTCATAATCTTAACAATGGAGGAGTTTGTCACCCTTGCTCTTTCCTCTTCCCATGGTCTGGAAAGTAGATGTGACAGACAAGCACCATACCTTAGGAACAGCAGAGCAACAAGATAGAAAGAACCTGGGTCCCTCACAAAGTTCTATGCCACTGGACATTTGCTCACCCCAAATACCTATGTAAAAGAGAAAACACTAAAATTTTCCTTAAACTATTCTATTTGGGGATCCCTTTGTTTGTTTTGTTTTGTTTTGTTTTGTTTTGCTTAATCAGTAATCAGTGCACATGTGCTCAATATAATTTACAGGTGAATGAATGGATACATGGATAAATGAAAGAAAAGACAAAATGAGTGCAGAAATGAGTATACAATCTCTTACCAGTTGCAGTTCTGCTTAAAATAACATGTCTAATTTTCCTAATTTTTTCTCTAATTTTCCTGATTGAGAAAGAGAAAGTACTTGGAGAAAGAGAGGGGGTATTTATATTTCAGAGAATAGATCTCTCAGGGAATCTAGTGACTGTTTTGCTTCTTGTATGATGTCAGGCTACCCCATAGGAATCTGCTATCGGAAAACTCAGAAGGGAGTTTCCTGTTGTTGAGATTTGAGTTGAAACATCTGAAACTGGCAGAGTATCAGAGTAAGGACCATGTAACAGATGACAATAAAGGACATCTGATGGCAGTGTTCTTTAAGAAATTCAAACTGCTTTGGTTAATATGCAACCAACTACCTCTGTAAGGCAAAGTGGTATAATAGAGATGAATAATATATGCTTTATATTACTCACAGGATTCTAGTGACAATTAAATGAGGTCATGCATGTAAAAGTGCTCTATAAATAGTTAAGTATTGTAATGCACAGCTGTTGTTCTATCTGCCTTCCTTGCATTATTGACCCATGTGATTCTGGCTTGGCTATAAATCACATTCGGCCAAAATAATGAGAAAATGACCCAGGCCTGGCTATAGTCCCCAGATTCTTAGCCATAATGATTTGTCTAAGGAATGAACACAGGACCCACACAGGCTGAGCCAGTGAAAGCTTTTCCCTGAGAAGAGCTTTATGGCCTCTCTTTTCCATATTTTATCAGTCAGAATAAAATCAGCCTAGCACTCTTTGCAGCCCTGGGTTGTGAATGGAGGAAATAGGGTCCAGAAATGCAGAGTGTGACTGTAATTTTCTCTGCCTGAAACCTGCTTCATGTCTGTCCTCCAGAGATACATAAGCACATTATGTTTAGTATAGGAAAACCTTTCTCCCTTAAGCTGATTTGAGTTAGGTATAACAACAACAACAATTTACCATCTGAAATAAAAATCATCCTAATAAAATATTATACACGATAACATATCATTTGCCAAGAGACTTGGAGTTTGAGAGCTTATGTAGGATTCTAACTAGGGAAAGTGCCACTTGAAACCCTTTAACCAAGAATGACCTTCCTTGGTATGGAAAAGACATTCTTTTTTTACCAAACATATGGCTCCTAAGGGGACACATATTCACTACTGAAGATGGAAGGGGAACCCAGCCAACCAGTGAGTCCAGCTTAGCCCATCTGGTGATCACTGGTATTGTACTTTTTCTTGAATATTTTCAAGAATGGGAGCATTGCCTCCTCACAAGGCAGGCCACCTTATTGCTGGGCACATCAAATTCTTAAAAATAAAACCTATTGTGGTCTCCTTAAATTTCTTTTTGTTCTTTCTTTCACTCTCTGGAAATACACAGAATTTCAATCTGCTATTCTACCCCTAGTCCTAAGTGGATGGTTCTTCAGAATCGGTAAGATAGGTAACATGTTTGTCTTAATCTATTCTTCTCTGGACTAAAAATCAACTTTGTTCAGGTGACAAGGCCATTAAATTCTTCATCACTTTGAGTTCTCATCCTGGGTACCCACCAATAAGCCAACGTCTCTCTTCAACCATGATACTTAGAACCATGTCCACAACTGCAACTCTGTTCTGCTAGCACAAATCATACCAGAACTATCATTACCCATGCTCCATGCTCTCTATAGTCTAGAAATGCTACATAAGTTTATGTCCTCTTTAAAAATTCTTTTCATGCTATTGACTCAAAAGCTTAAGCTAATAATTCTTCCTTCTCATGAAGTGCTGTTAACCGGTCTTTTACTTTTATTTGTTGGAAGAAATTCTATTGATTTTGCTTTATTTGTTGTGGTCCATCATTGTATGTTTTTTAAAATATTGAGTGTGTCAACAAGCATGTTTCCTTCATTGCTCAGAGTTGGGTTGTTGGCAAATCAGATAAGCTTGCCTCTTTGACATTATTCAAATCATTGCTTAAAATGTTGAACAGGCCAAGTCAATAGGAATAAGGCTAAAGGCAAGAACCCCCCTCCAGAAGATCAGGGACATTTCACTTGGTGAGGACCTTCTCTGTTCTTGACTCCATCCATGAATACTCTAAGTCATATTATTCCATTGGGTTCCCACCATGAGAAATTTGTCAAGCTCCTGAGCTGACTTAATTAATGCACTAGTTATCATTGTCGCTTGGCATTGGAGAAAGCTCTAGACCAATGGGCATGGGTCAGGCTCATTTTGTGGATGTCAAAGGAGCAGCAGAACGGCCCTACAGGAAGAAGATCCGAGCGGCACAGAGGCCCTGCACATCTGGGAGCCTGGGAACTTTAGAAAGAGATGAGAGGAAGTCAGAAGCCAATTTCCTCTCATTCAGTTTGCCTGGGAAACCTTATAGAGAGTATTTGCCAGCTGTAATCACTGCACATGCTGTTATCTAGCACTTAATGGTGGTGAGACACTGTGGCGCAAGCACAGAACTGCAAAGACAGCCTTATGCTCCCAGGACCAGAATCAACACACCCTCATGACTAGGATTGTGGAGACATCTGAAGACTTTCCCAGAGCCCTGGAGCCCTTGAACTTGGGCTAGCGAGACATTGTGCCAAATATCATTAAGACCTGGAGTATGTAGGGCTCTGCTGAGCACATCTTGGAAAGTGACATAGTATCTACAACACTGTGAAAGGGGCAGAGCTCTGATGGAGGAGTCAAGGCACCTGAAAACTGTGGGCAAGCACTCTGTGATTCTGCTGAGCCCAGGGAAGCTGGCTAGGACCTCTATAGGGACTTTTCCCCCTTGAAGTTTGGATCCAGGTGTGGGTGTTTGGATGAAACCTTTCACACTGAACATTGCATTCAGAATTGTACTAGTTTCATAGGGCTATTGTGTCAAATCACTGCAAATTGACTGACTTAAAACAACAGAAACTTACTGTCTCACTGTTCTGGAGTCTAGAAGTGCAAAGTCATGGTGTTAGCAGAGCCATATTTGCTTCCTGAACCCTTGGGGAAGCCTATTTCTTCCATGCCTCTCTCCTAACTTCTGGTGACTGCTGATGATCTAAGTCATTCCTTGGCTAAAAACCACATTGGTCCAGTCTCTGCCTCTGTCTTCACACTCCCTTCTCTTCATCTGTCCATCTCAACCCTCTCTCTGCCTTTCTATTATAAGCACCTTCACTCAACCAAGAGCTACAGATCAAAATGAACAGTATGTGCATTATCATCTATGGATGGAAACATCACCCAAGGTTTACTGGGACCAGGGGAAATAAAACACACACACACACACACACACACACACACACACACACACACACACAGAGGAAACACCTAATTTAAACCCCCCAACACCAAACACAACTTTACTTGCTTTAGATGTATCAACAACCAGAAGCTGGGTGTGGTGGTGCATATCTGTTATCCCAGCACTCAGGAGCCTGAAGCAGAAGGATCACAAGATCAAGGCCAGCCTGGGGTACATACTGAGACCTTGTCTCAAAAAACCAAAACAAAAACAAGCAAACAACAAAACAATGACAACAAAACCAGCTAGAGTAACTATAGAATTTGTGGACACACATTATTTTCAAAAGCCACATTAAGATCCGTTATCATTTTTGTTCATTTGTCTCTTTTACTTTTACTTGATAGTTCGAAGATTGCTTTTTGTTTATCATCACATCATCACACTCTTCCCTCATCTCACTGTCACTTGAACTCTCCCTCTCCAGCCCAGCTCTTTGGTGATCAATAAAATGATTCAATAAAATTCTTCCTGTGGCTAACCTGCATTCTGCTAGCCATGCCTGCCCCATTCCTAAGGGTTCCTCCCACTTGTTATGTGAATACGAATCCCCTCATGGCCGGTACTGAATGGGTTGTTGTTAGGGACCGTTGAGTTGGTGTCCAACTCATAGCAACCCTCTGTACATCAGACAAAACAGTATCGTTACTGTTTCTCTGCTATTCATAGGGTTTTCAATGGTTGATTGTTTTCTGGGAGTGGGCTGCCTGGTTCTTCTCCCAAGCCTACAGCATCTAGTATTCCCAGGCGGTCTCCTATCCAAGTACTAACCAGACCCGACCCTGATTAGCTTCAGAAATATGATGCCACAGTTGTATGGCTGCAAGCAACTGGATGGGTAGCACTTGATAATGCCCTGGGAGGAGAGTCACCGAGCATGATGTAATTAATTGTTACTATTCCAGGATCTCTGCAAGAGCATTTACAAGCCAAATTCATTCATTCATCACTCATTCACCAGGCACTGTCTGAGCACTTGTCACGTGTAAGCCATCATTTCAGGTCCTAGGAGGTGAGGGAATGTAAAGATGGCTCTTGCCTTTAAAGTGTTTAAAGCAATTTCATAAGGTACCATCTTTTAGCCTGAGAATATTGAATCCAAAGTAAAGTAATCAAAGTCATGTCAGTAGAGCAGCCATATGGGATATTGCAAATGCCTTGCTGTTTTAGTTCTAACAAACCACATTCACATATGCCATTTCCTTAAAATTAATGTTGTTGGCTTAGTGAGGTTAGCAGTAACTCAGCTTTCAGAGGAGGGAACTGAGACTCATGAGGTAAACTGGTTTGGCCCAAATTCCCAGTCAGTGAGCAGTAGAGCTAGAGTCTGAGTTCAGGTTGCTTCCATGAAATCTGGGCTTTTCCCACTAGGCTGTGAAAGAGATGCACTGAGTGGGGGATGTAGTTTGATGGTAGAGAGCTTGCCTGGCATGTGTGAAGCCTCCCAGCATACCAAAATAGAGAGAGAGAATGAGAGAGAGCGAGCGAGAGAGAGACCTTTGTTCTCTCCTGCCATGATTTCTGAGCCATTTTGTAGCCCTCTGTCAATGCTTCCAGAACCCTGTGCTCCTAATGATACCACTGACCTGTCCCTCACTGGGATTGTGCAGAACAGTTCCTCTTCCTTGCTTCTCGTTCTCTAATTTGATAAATTATGCTTGTTGTTGTTGTTGTTAGGTGCCGTCAAGTCGGTATCCGACTCATAGCGACCCTCATAGGGTTTTCAATGGCTGAGTGCTTCGGGATTGCCTTGGGAGTGGATTGCCAGGCCCTTCTCCCATTTTTGCGGTGCTGGGAATTGAACTCGGGGCCTCAAAGACTGCAGTACAGCGCTCTACCCACTGAGCTAAATCCCAGCCCTAATGGTCAAAAATAGGTCAAACACGGCAAATTTCCAATTCTATTTTAAGCTTTGGGGAGATGAGGCTTTAATGAAAAGTGAATACAAAGACTATTTAATGAACACACTGGCTGAAAGATAAACTACTTTCATCATTATGCAAACATTTATCAAGTACCTTCTATCTTGGAGGAACTAAGCTGAGACCTACATAGGAGGGGATGGTGCCATTGCTCCTTCAGTGCCATGGCACAAGAAACTTGCAGCTGGGAGCTGGTCTGAGCTCTGCTTGAGTCTGCAGTGCTGTGGGACATTGAGTAATTTGCAAGCTCTCAGAGCTCACTGCTCTGTGAATTGAAGATAGAAAGCGCCACTCACAAGGTTCTTGTGGGGATGTGATGGGTTACAGTATCGGGAACAGACCTACCAGGTGTTTGAAGCTTAATTTTGTAATAGGTCACTTCCTTTCTTCCCTGGGGACCTTATATTCCAGCTAGGGAGGTCAAGTCACTAACATGAATTGACTTGAAGTTGACTGTAGCTCCAACAGCCTTGTCATTCTCAAATCTTGCAAGAATCCACACGCTGGGATGGTGGTAAGAGGATGCAGATGCAGGTGAGAGGGCAGGGCACAGGTGAGAGGGCAGGGCACAGGTGAGAGGGCAGGGTGCATCTCTAGGGCCATATGGGTGGGATTAAGCACATATGAGACTTGAGGGCAAAAAAAGAGAGTGGTGGTGGGTGTCAGGGAGTATGCCTCCCCTCCTTGGGTGGCTTCTTGTCTCCTTTGCATTTTTTAGAAACCTGAGTTTTGTTGTTATTGCTGGTATTTTTTGAGACAGTATCTCTCTATGTAGCCCAGGTTGGCCTTGAACTCATGATCCTCCTGCCTCAGTCTCCCCAGTGCCTGCCACCAAGTCTGACTTAAAAACATGTTTTAAATTACAAACATATTACTTACTAATACAAAAGTTCAATGAGTGCAGAATTGTACAAAAGTTTTAAACACAATTCATGTAAACTGTTTCTCTCCATCTCCTAATCTCACTACCAAGTATGAAGTACTGTTAATAATTTACTGTTGTCCTTCAACACCTTCATCTCTTCCACCCCAAATATATTTTTCTGTTAAAATCATTGCTTTGATTGTAAAACAATGGCTTACCCTATGAATTGTTCTTTGACTTGCTATTTTTTACTCAAAATCTTTCATGGCCAACTTTCTACATCAGTAAGCACAGATCTACCTCATTATTTGAAAGAGCTGCATAGTCGCACATAACATGAATAGACTGTAATTTCTTTCACTTGTTCCCAATAAACTGCCTCTAGTTTTTCACTATTATTAGCAATGGTCCATTTTCTTCACGAATTCAACAAATATGAGCTGACTAGCTACTATGCACCAGGTATTAACTGGGCTGTGCCTTACAGACACAAAGGTGAATTTGAAAAGATCATGGTCTAGCCAGGCATAGTGGTGCATGATTATTGTAATCCCAGCACTTAAAAGGCTGAGGCAGGAGGACAGAGAATTCAAGGACAGCCTGGGCTACACAGAAAGACCCTGACTCAAAAGAAAAAAAAAAGTCATGTTTCCTGTGCCCAATGAGCCTCGAAGAGTGAGGCGAGGGAAACAAGCATCAATGCATCAATGATACAGGTCAATATAAACTGTGGTTATAACTGAGAGGCACACAAGTGCCCTCCAGGATTAAAATACAAGGATGTGACATGGTCAGAAGGAAAAGGAGGGCTTCCAGAAGGAAGTGGCAGTCACACAGGCAAAGGAGTGAACATCCTATGCAGAGAGAACAGTTCTGAATAGCCCAGCAGTGAAGGGAGTTGGCCAGGCACAGGACTAAGGTACCCAGAGTGTCAGAAGCTCAGAGAACCAGGACAGGCAGGCTGCAGGCCTTGGGGGCTGAGAGGCAGGGCCTTAGAGTCCTCCTCAGGGTATTAGACACTTCAGGTGTGAGGTCTGCCATGAGGCAGAACATTATGGTGGCAAGAGGATGTAGTGGAGCAAAGTTGCTCACCTCATTGGCAGCCAGGAAGCAGAAAGAGACAGGAAGGGGCCAGGGGTAAGTTATTCTTCAAAGGCATGCCCCCAGTGACCTTCTTCCTCCAACCAGCCCCCCACCTCCTAATTTCCATCACCTCCCAATAATACCATCAAGTCATGAATCCATCAATGGGTCAATCCATGGATGAAGTCAGAGCTTCCATGATCCAATCACTTCTGAAAAGCCCCATCAGCTGGCAACTAGGCCTTTAACACAGGACGCTTCAGGAGACATTTCAGATTCAAACCGTAACAGGCCATAAAAAAGCAGACCTTCCCATAGGCACTCACATATTCAAAAATACTCAGTGAGCACTAATTATATTCTAGACTCTGTGCTAGCAGCAAGGATTTAAAAGCTGAGTATGACTGAGCCCCTTTCTGAGAGAGTGAACATTGATTGCATGGTGCTTAAAAGTCTTAGAGCCAGATTAGCTTTTTATAAACACTTGAAATTGGGTAAATTGCTTACTTAAGTTTTTTAAGTTTCAATTGCCTCATTTGAAAAATGACAATATAAAATTATCATAGAAAATTCTAACAGATTTTGCAATGATCAAGAAGCTACTAATATTTCTACTTAAACAATAAGGAAACTATATCTTCTCACATGAAAAGAAATCCTATATGCCTTGGTTGGTTACTTCAGTAATCAATGGATTCAAGAACTCAATAACTTTCCATTTCTTAGTTTCAATATTTTATGTCTTTTTATTCTCAGATTAGTTCTCCTCTGAGCTGCAAAAGGACTGCCAAAGTTTCTGACACCTCGATACTTTTTTTTTTTTAGGGAGGAGTGTGCTGGGGATTGAATCTAGGCCCTGGGTGCGTGCTAAGCAAACGCTCTACCAACTGAGCTAAACCCCTTGCCCAGCATCCAGATACTTTCAAGAAGCACCTTTTCATCTCTTTACGCATTAGGGTTCTCTTCAAATAGCATTAGCTAGAGTTGTATTATATGTCTATGCTGAAACTGCTCTAAGGGAAATGAGATCACAGTAATTGGTTTAGTCCAATTGGGATACATTTCTCCTTGAATTACAAGGAAGAGCAGTAGACAGCCAAACAAAATTAGGGCTCTGCCAGTCATGAAGAAAAGAACTGATTTCCTTGGTAGGTGTGTCTACACAGGGTTATTGTAAAATTTAATGAGATAATTTATGTACAGCCCTTGGAAAGGTATCTGGTACATAAACACTCAAACAAAAGCTAGCTACAAATATTTCTTATGCACTGCATAATTAAGGTATAAAGCTAGGCAAATGTTTTTAAATGTATTTTTCTTATGGTGTCCAGTGATGGATGTTAATAGAATGACCATGGGCACACCAAGGGGAAGCCCTTGACCTGATGTGGAGAGAGGACTGGACAGTCAGAAAGAGGTAGTCTTCAGATGAGTCTTGAAAGATAAATAGGAGTTAGCAGGTTTAAAAAAAATAGAGTGAGGGGTGGGGCATGGAGCTGTAGACTTACCAGTCCTCTGCACTTGAAAATGCCTGGGAGGAGAAGACTGGAAAGGAGGAGACTGAGAAAAGCTTATATCTGGTTGTTTCTAGAGGCCAAGGAAATGTCAGAACACTGGATGTCTTAGGCACATTGATCTTAAGCACATTCCAAAGTTTATTATCTTGCTAGGAAGAAACTAGCAAGGTGATAAAAGAGTGTGCTGGCTCAGAGAGCAGTGTATAGTTGGGAAAGAGAATCTGTCCTATGTAGCCATTTTTTTCTTTATTTTCTTTATTTGTTCACTCATGGTGCTAAGAATTGGACCTAGGGTTTTATACATGCTAAGCAAGGGCTCTACCACTGAGTTATTACCCCTGCCCCGCACAGTCAGATTTTTTTATCACCTACTCTCCTTTTTTTGTTTGTTTTTTGTTTTGTTTTTGTTTTTTGTTTTGTTTTGGGAGGTTAAGACAAAGTCTAGCCAGGTACCCAGGCTGGTCTTGAACTTGTAAGCCTTCTGCCTCAGTCTCCCAAGTGCTCAGGTTTCAGTGTGCACCATCATGCTCAAGTCTTGTGGCCAGTTTTTTGTTTTTTGTTTTTTTTTTTTTTGGGATTGGGTAGTAGGGGTTGAACCCAGGGCCTCAGGCTTGCATGTTTTGCAGGTGTTGGACCACTGAGCTGCTGCCTCCAGCCTTTTTTTTTTTTTTTGAGATAGGGTCTCGCTAAATTATGCAGACTGCCTCTGGTCTCGAACTTACGATCCTCCTGCCTCCACCTCCTGAGGTGCTGGGATTACAGGCATGTGCCACCATGCCCAGCTGTTGTAGCCAGTTTTTAAAGTGAGAAAGATGGCAAGGTCATTTCACAAGGTAGTAGTACCTATTGGTGTACCAAAGAACAGTTGTGCAGGATGGTCTACGATGCCAGGTATGCTGACTGTAAGTCAAAACAGGGAGAAAGAAAAAAAGAAAAGAAAGAAGGAAGGAAGGAAGGAAAGAGTTTGTCATACACCTATAATCCCAGCACTCAGGAGGCTGAGGCAAGAGAATCATGAATTCAAAGCCAGCGTGGGCTACATAACAAGTTCCGGACCAACCCCCTTGAAAAATAAATAAAAGATTTAAATTTTTTTTTTTTTTTTTTTTTTTTTTTTAAAGAAGGAAGACCTGGCTCATCTAGGAAGTAGGGAGGATTCATTTCTATCTGCTGATGGAGTAGCCAGATTGAACCCTCAGCAGTAAGTGTGAGGCCAGCTGATGGTGAGCAGGAGGCAGAGTCACCTGCTCAGGGCACCAGCAGAAGCATGTGTATGAGGAGATCACTTTAAACAAGTCGCCCCTCATGATTTGTTTCATTTACAAAGATGTGAGATGCAGAGGGTCCACTGCTGAGCTTTGGATGACAGTTTTCCTACTGAAACTGAAAAGCAGGCTATGCAATGCCAGAGTAGTGTGGGGGTGGTGGGGAAATTGAAATTTATTTTGAAAATTAGAGAGAACCACTGTCAAGCTGTGGGGCTCACTCTCTTTCACCTGGGCCTGGAAAATCCTACCATCAACTCCCAGGAGGACAAACTAAAACAAGCGAGGCCTCCCATAGTACAATTTCTGTCATTGAAACAAAGCAACTCATCTATGCTCTTAAACACCTGCACGAAGACACTGATGTGTGGAAACTGGTTCCCAGCAAGAATCTCAACTTTCTGAACAGGGTGGTCAGGTCCAAAACCGGACTTTTGCGCGCCCCCTTCAGGACCAGCCACTGCAGACTCCTCTGGTAGTTCTCAGCCAGCCCAGTCTCCCTCCAAAGGCGGGAGTACCCGGAAAGTACCCGGATGGCGACAGCTTGCCCCTCAGGTGCAATTTGCTCTCAGCAGCGAGGGCAGCTCTTTCTGAACTCTCTCCCACCCTGCCAAGACAGAATGTTCCAACCTGCTACACCCAGGAGATAAAACTACCAACATGTTTGAGAGAAGCAACAATCAAGGCGGGAGGGTAAATAAGTTTGCAGTCCTGGCTCGGCTGGCCGTTGAGGAGGAAGTATGCGTGTCCTCCTGCCCTTCGCGGGGCGGTGTCCTCTGGGCCTCCCAGCCCTCTGTCCCCGCCTCTGCCTGGCGCCTTGTGTAGCGCCTCACTTCCTGGTGCAGCTTGTCCCTTGGGGCGCCCGGAGGGCACTGTCCTCTGTGCGAAGGTCTCATTAGGGCAGGGTCTCCGTTAGCAAGGCCATCACTTCTATCTGTTGACCGAAAGGTCAGCATGCCAAAGGAAGGTAAGAAGAAAGTGAATAGTCGGGGCTGAGCCGCCATAATGTCCTCTCAGGATGTCCCGTCTCCTGCCTAGCCCTTCTATGTCCCCTTTGGTCAACACCAAATTTCCTCCAGCAGCCCACCCACCTTTGTCCCTGAACAGTGCTGGTGACTGTGCTTTGCCGGCTGATATAGGAGCTCCTCCCCGCCACCAGTGCATCCTGAGCTCACGTTCCATGAAACACTGTCACTGTGTAGGAATTGCTGATGATCCATTGCTTCCACCATGCTGTGATCTTCCCAAGGGCAAGGACTGAGTCTCACTCATGCTTGTGTGGGGGGTCCTAGCACAGGGCCTGCACACAGTGGGTTTCTTGGGAGCCAGAGCCTCCAGTTTCCCCTGCATGCCTGAGGCTGGGGGACACCCTCCACAAGCCAGGCTGGGCAGGAGCCTGGCCCTCTTTGCCCTCAGCTGTTGATGACAGAAAAAGAGATTCTCTCCTTGGAAGAGTTCTGACCAGCAAGGCTGTCCTTGGAAGAGTCCAGCACCAGCAAGGTCCAGCACTTTCTCCTTGGAAGAGTCCAGCACCAGCAAGGCTCTGTCTTCTGCCTGTCATAGGGCTTCCTGTCTGGGCCCCTTTGGTGCCACTCAGGAAAAGGAAGGCTCTTCAGCTATCCACCTTCACGTCTTGTCTTGGTGCCATGTGAACTCCTTCAGCAAGTTAGCCCTGCCCAGAGCTAAGCCTGCAGAGCCCGGGGCTTAGCTCAGTTTGTAGAGTGCTGCTCTGCTCTCTGAGGCCCTGGGTTTGATCCCCAGTATCACACAAATGGGAGAAGGACCTGGCAACCCAATCCCAAAACAATCAGCCATTGAAAGCCCTATCAATAGCAGAGAAGCACTGACAATAGTGTCAGGTATGGCACAGTGTCGGGGAGCGTTTCATGATGTTGTACATAGGGTCGCTATGAGACAGACCCAAACTCAACAGTACCTAACAACAATACCAAGAGGCCCATGGCTCGGCACCTGGCAGAGTGCATAAGGGGGCATTATTCTCTGATGGAAGGGTATTTTTGAGAATAAGCGTTTTATTCTGTCAGGGCAATAAAAACCTTATCTGAAAGGGTCCTGAAGTGAATGAAAAGTAACCCCCAGCTCCAGAAAGGAAAGCAACACCTCTGGAGTTTATGGATCTTGGTTCCTTGCCCAAGCCGTTCCAATCCCAAGCAAGGCCAGATGCGGACATTCCACCTGCTGCCCCTCCGCAGCAGCTGTGCACTCGGCAGGACTGTTGGGGAGGCCACCCTGGGCGAGCTTCCCCAGCCCTTGCTCCTGTCTCAGGCTGCCTCCTGCCTTTCTTCACCACTCCTCTCTTTTTAAAACTTCCTTTTTATTTATAGTCTATTCCCCCTGCCCCCTGCTTAGCTTGTGCACACATGCCCACAGGTGCACATGCAGCTTCCCGTGGTGTGTACACACACCCACTCCCTGAACCCTTCCTGCCCCCCAGTCTCTCAAACCCAGATCAACCCTCTCACTCACATGGTCCCTGGGCTTTGCCTCTCACACAGAGTTTGTTAGCTTATTAAAAATATTTAGCTGAATTTCTGTGCAATTTAACTTACATTTATCTCAAAAGCCATTAAGCACCTTCTACAAAAATCCCCGGGCTAAGGACTGGAGTTCAAAGATGAGTATGATCTTAAAAAGTGGGAAGCCATACATAAACACAATACTTTGGGTACATGGGGTGAGCTATAATGATAGGGTTGTTCACAGATCACGGGTCTCCAGAGTGTGTTTACCCTGGGAGTGAAGGGAAGGCTTCAGAAAGGAGGTGATGCCAGAGAGAGGTGGAAGGAAATTCCAGAAGAAGCCAGCAATATAAACAAAATCCATAGACAGGAAATGATGTTGCTTGTGAAAGGAGCCTCCAGAGAGCTCTGGAATTGTTATGCAGGATATTGCATCATGGCTTCTGATGGAGGACTGAGAGAAGGTTCTAGAAGGCAAAGGGCTTGGACTCTTCTGTATAAGAGAGAGAACACATAAAGGGTTTTGTTCAAAGAAGCTATGTGGCATTGTCTGGTTGCAGAGTGGAGGCTGGACCTCTGAGTGGTCAGATTGGAGGCAGGGAGCATTGCTGGGAGGCACTGGTGGTGTTTAGAGGGGGTGGGGGACATGGCCCAGGTCAGAGGTGGTAAGGATGGAGAAGAGGCCACAGATTTGAAATATAGGTGATATTTTAAAAAGTTATCACTCTTAGGTATACCATTGGAGTGAGAAATAAGTGAGTATTTGGGGTGATTGTAAGGATCCTGTCTCAGGTCACTGATGGGAGAATGGAAAGAGTTGTAGAGATGAGGGTGTGTGCAGAGGAGCCGATTTTAGGGGGAAGATAATGAGTTTATCCTTAGACCTTGTAGTGGGTTGAATGGTGCCCCCCAAATATATGTTCACATCCTAATTCCCCAAACTTATGACTGCTACCCTATTTGGAAATGCAGATGTAATTAAGTCAAGGATCCTGGATTTCTGAGTGGGTCCTAAGTCAATAGAAGGTGTCTGCGTAAGGTAAAATTTGGGTCACACAGAGGAGAAGGCCATGTAAAATGGAGGCAGAGATTGGAGTCATATGGTCACAAGCCAGGGAAGCAAAGACAGCTGTCAGAAACTAGAAGAGTAAGGAAGGATTCCCCAGGGGCTTCCTAAGAAAGTATGGCCCTGCCAACACCTCAGCTTTAGACTTCTGGCCCTCAGAACACTATAGGATAAAGTTATGTTGCTTTGGGCCATTTGGGTTGTGAAGAAAGGGTAATAGGAGAAAAATAATGCTATGTATGTTGCCCTTATGGCAAAATTGGGATGTATAGATAGAGAGATAGATAGATAGATAAATAGATAGATAGATAGATAGATAGATAGATAGACAGACTCAGAAAAGACATGCAAGTAGAAAGGAGACAATTGGTGGGGAGGGTGGGGATGGAAAGGAAGGTCATGAGAGGGTAAGGGGGAAGTTAATGTGAGTGATGTACAATGAAATGCATGTATGGAAATGCAATGAGATCCATTAAGCTGCACATTAAAAATACTAATAAAAAAAGGAAGAAACCAATACAGACCTCTTGTTGGAGATTATGTTAGTGTGTAAGTACAGCAAACAGAAAAATCGTAAACCTGGGGGACTGAGAGGGCTGGAGATGTGAATTTGGGAGCCCTATGTGATAGTGCTCCCACACGTCTGTCAGTTTGCCGCACTGTAGGGGCTTGTGTATTGTGATGAGGCTGAGAGCTCTGCCACTGTAACCTCGGACATGAGCAAGGTTACCCATGGTGGACAAGTTTTCAGCTGAGCTTCCAGACTAAGACAGACTAGGGAGTAGAACCTGGCGAGCCACTCCCGAAACAACTAGCCATTGAAAACCCTATGGATAGCAAAGAGACACTATCAGATATAGTGCCGGAAAATGAGGGCCCCAGGTTGGAAGGCACTCAAAAGATTACTGGGGAAGAGTTGCCTCCTCCAAGTAGAGTCGGCCATGATGATGGAAATGGAGCAAAGCCCCTGCGTGCTCAACTTGCTGATGTGGCACAACTCAAAATGAGGAGAAACAACTGTAAACATCCATTAATAATTGGAACATGGAATGTACATAGTATAAATCTAGGCAAATTAGAAATTGTTAAAAGAGAAATGGAGCACATAAACATTGACATTCTAGGCATCAGTGAGCTAAAATGGACCGGCATGGGCCATTTTGAGTCAGACGATCATATGGTCTACTATGCTGGGAATGTTAAACTAAAGAGAAATGGGGTTGCATTCGTCATGAAAAAAGACATTTCAAGATCTGTCATGAAATACAATGTTGTCAGTGATAGAATAATATCCATACGCCTACAAGGAAGGCCAGTTAATATTATTCAAATTTATGCACCCACCACTAAGGCCACAAATGAAGAAAGGGAAGACTTTTATCAGCTTCTGCAATCTGAAATAGATCAAACATGCAATCAAGACATACTGATAATCACTGGTGACTGGAATGCAAAGGTTAGAAACGAAGAAGGCCCAGTAGTTGGAAAATATGGTCTTGGTGACAGAAACGAAGCTGGAGATCGCATGATAGAATATTGTCAGACCAATGACCTTTTCATTGCAAATACATTTTTTCAACATCATAAATGGAGACTATACACATGGACTTCACCAGATGGAACATACAGGAATCAAATTGACTACATATGTGGAAAGAGACGATGGAAAAGCTCTGTACAAAATGTCAAAACAAGACCAGGTGCTGACTGTGGATCAGACCATCAACTGCTCATATGCAAGTTCAAACTGAAGCTGAAGAAAATTAGAACAAGTATATGAGAGCCACGGTATGACCTTGAGTATATCCCACCTGAGTTCAGAGACCACCTCAAAAATAGGTTTAATGCATTAGACACAAATGATAGGAGACCAGAAGAGTTGTGGCATGACATAAAAGATATCATTCAAGAAGGAAGCAAAAAGTTCT
>VMDO01011099.1:5000-68500 GCA_007922755.1 Pedetes capensis | reverse complement strand
AAGCTAAGCAGGGTCAGGCCTGGTTAGTACCTGGATGGGAGACCGCCTGGGAACACCAGAAGCTGTAGGCTTGGGAGAAGGACCTGGCAACCCCCTCCCAAAAATCAATCTGCCATTGAAAACCCTATGAACAGCAGAGAAGCACTGACAATAGTGTTTCCCCTGTTGTACAGAGGGTCACTATGAGTTGGATACCGACCCGACAGCACATAACAACTACTTCCATGTGATCTCAGTATATTCTTATTGGTTATCATCCCAGATAATAATTGCTGGTGGCTGTCCCTTTCCAAGTGAGCATAGGAAGACATTAAAGGGTGAATCATATCTGATAAGGTACTTTGAAGTCCATACCCTGAAATTAGCAGTAGGTTAGCCACCTAAGCTTTTAATCCAACTTTTATCTGCTTTGCTACGTAGAAAATTAGAGGGTGATGATGTTATAAAAGGTGAGTGAGGCATCGGGCATAGTGGTGCATGCCTTTAATCTCAGCACTTGGGAGGCTGAGGCAGGAGGATCATGTGTTTGAAGCTAGCCTGGGCTACATAAGTGAGACCCTGCCTCAAAAAATTTAAAAGTAAATAAATAAATAAATAATAAGAGGTAAAAGGAGTAAAACTTGAATGATAAAATGAAGCTTACAGTGCATACACATAGGGAAGAAAACATTACAGGCAGAACCAACAGTGAATGCAAAGGCACCCAAATGTGAAGAAACTTGGTAAGTCCAAAGAACAGAAAGTTGCATGTGGCCAAAGTGTAGTTGGGATGGCAAGATGGTGTAGAGAGAGAGGAGGAGAGGGAAAGGAGAGACACATATGGAAACAAAGAAAAACTATTATTGGCCTCAGCATCTGGATGCACTGAGGTGGCATTTGCTCAAGTGGAGGAGTGGCTAGAGTATGAGGGAAAAATAAAGATGGATATGAAAAAGAAGTGAAATTTCTAAAGTGTTGCCTTTGAAAAAGGAGGTAAGCAAATGTTACTCTTTTTTGGTGTGAACTGTTTTTTACAGACTATTTCAGAACATACAGAAAACAGAAAACTGTATCCACATTAGGAAATAAGAAATTACAAAATCAGTTGAAGTCCCCCAGATCTCAGAAGCACTATCCTTAATTTTTTATTTATCATTCCTGTGGATGTTCCCATGATACATACACACACACACACACACACACACACACACACACACAACTATTCGGAACCAGACTACTCAGCAGGAGGTGAATGGCAAGTGAGCAGGTGAACTTCATCTGCATTTATACCCACTCTCTATTGCTCACCTTACAACGTGAACTCTGCTTCCAGTCTGGTGCCAAAAAGGTTAGGGATTACTGCTTTGGAACACTGCTTTTGCATGTTTTCAACCCTTATACAAATGTGTATTTGATGTATTTTGTAACTTGCTATTCTGACAATATTGCTGAGATTTATTCTTAATAGCAAGAAGCTCTTCATTATACTTTGTATTCTGTTTGACTATATCACAATGTATTAGAGTAAGCAAAAAAAAAAGACTAATAATGTTTAATGTCTCAAATAAAAGGCTATTTCTTGCTCCATATTAGTCTCAGATGTTCCCAGTTACCTAGAGGCTTTCCTTCAGAGTGATTTGATAAGTCAACTATCTTCCATTTTGTCCTTTTTCACCTGTTATGTCCCCATCACTATCTGCATCTGGCTGGTGGAGAGGAAAAGCAAGCAAGAATACACTCCTTGTCTTATAAGCGCTACTCTGGAAGCAACACCTATCCTTTCTACTCAGATTCTGAAAGAGAAAAGTTAGTTGGCTACCTCTTTGCTACAAGGAGGGTGGGAAGAGGGACAAGTGGGAAATAGAGTCTAAGCATCTGTCCTACAAGCCTGTAATTCTGAAGATGAGATTTCGGTGGCCTGATATACTTTTCTAGTATCTCTCTGTTATGAATTCTAATAAACACTCTTGCTCATCTCTCTCGGTATATCTAGGTGCAAGGAATTTCTCTACATATATCTAGGAATGAGGCTGTTCAGATATTGGGTCCATCTTGAACTTCACTAGATATTGCCAAACCATTTTCAAGGTGATTACATCCCAAGACATGTATATGAGTTCACATTACTCAACAACCTGTGTACCCAATACTTCCAGAACTTGGTTATATTCTAATGGTTATAGTCTAATGAATTAAAAAAAAAAAAAAAAAAACTAAAAACTGAATAGTGTGATTAGGATAATCTGTACTGAGTCCTTCTGATCCCTTGGGAAGGAAAAAGGAGAGTGTGATGCAAAGGATCTGCAGGAGATAGGACAAGTTTTCTGTACTAATTAGCTTAGCCTCAAATAATTCATTTTAAGCAAAAGGTTCAGGAGCTAAAGAATTTCCAAGACAGCTTCCTTTGCGACTAATTTCAAACCCATCCCCATCTCCCACCATCTTCTCAGCCTCATCTGATGTCAGGAAGGAGTCAAGCAGCAGTTCAGAGTCAAAGAACAACTGGAAACTTCATCACTCTAATCGAGACTTCATTTATTTCTTTTGTTACTGCCAAACATTCTCTAAGCCTTATTCACCAGAAATTAATGGAACTTCATTTCTTCTCACTGACAGCCCTCCTCTACTGCAAAGTCTTTAAAGTCACTACTGAAATGAAAATGTAGTGTGGATGCACCATTTCCTTCACTTGTTTCAAAATGATCCATTCTGGCAGGATCCCATTCAGGTTTCAGTGTCCCCATGTTTGAAAATGGTCTTCACAAAAACACACATGATAAAGCTATTTAGAGGAGCCCAGAGACAGAGAGTTCAAGGGTGGCAGTAACCTTCTGGAATTTGAAAAGGTAGTATTTGTCCATACCAAGGTTAATTTTTAAAGTGGCATATGCCACAAAATAGGCAAGAATATAGAAGAACAATATTTACACAAAAAGGGCTGGGGAATCCAGAAACACGACAAGAAGGCTGTTCTAACAAATGCTCCAGAGAAAGCCTTCCTCACAGGGAAAAAGTCTGTTAAACATTACCAATAGGCATGAGGTACAGAAAAAGAATTTTTCTTTTCAGCTCCAGAGAAATATCTACATCTGGTGTCAAAGTCTCACAATATAAAGCAGATAGAACTCCATATATAAAACAGGATACAAGGACGATATTCTCAGAATGTTCAAGGACACAGAGGTGGGGTAGTGGCACCGATGAAGACTTAGTAGAGTGTAGACTAACAACTGAGGTAAAGTCCAGGGAGAAGGAATGCACACTTTAGTTTACAAAATCTTAGTGGCATTACCAGGACACTAAGGTACTGTGTTAACAAATCAGGGGCAATGGGATGTTTCTCAATCCTTAAAACCTAAGGGGGAAAACCAAACTTCAAGAGGGCACTCATCATAGCAACAAATGAGGCCTTGGGCCCCTGGGAAGTTGGAGTAGTATTTATTGCTGTTTCTGCTTTCTTGTTGCTACTCATTTTGACAGGAGAGAGATGTGATCCTAAGGTTGCTTTTCATGTCTGTGGGTCTAGTTGTTCACTGCTACTTGGTAGAAACCAAGCATTTGCTAGTAGAGGAAGTGTAGGTATGTTCTATCTTTTTCATCCTAAGTCCTTTTACTATCAATCCTAAAACAATATTGTGGACAAACAACCTCTAGAAAGTTTTGCTTTTCAAGATTCAGGGTCACCTTAATACATAAGTGACAACGCTTCTAGCTTACAGGCTCCTTACATCACAAATACAGAATGATAAACCTGTTATGGTTTTAAAAAATTAGTTTGGAATTATTTTATAAGCTAGATGGCTTATAGCCATCTGGCTGCTAAATCAATTCAGATTCCAAGAACGTTCCTATCCCAGGAAAAAAAGGACAACAGGTTTCTTAGTCTTGTACAGGGCAAGAGAAGCCCGTGGGTAGGTGGCCTGTAGAAGGGACTGTTTGGGCAAGAGAATAGAAAAGCAAGAGGACTCCAATGAGGAATAGTAGGAAAACCTACTAGAAGAGGATAGGGAGGGAGAAAAGTGAAGGAGGAGGGAAGACTTAAATTTACACAGGAGGAAGAAGCTGAGAAAGTCACAGCCTCACACTAATAGCTGAAAGCACCTTCAATCAGCCCCATGACTCGGGCCTCTCCACCCAGGTCCCTGTGACAACACCATCACATCCACTCTCCTAGGAGCACTTTCATTGACTGCCTATTTCCTTCCTCGTTTATGAGTTGTCTTTGGGGACTTTACTTTCTGGGATGGGGCTGGCACTGGCTCCTGCTCTGATTCCTTACAGGAGGTCGACACAACCAGTTCCTCATCATTCCTCCTCTGATCCTTCCCTACTCTAACACTCGACTGGGTCTCAGGAAGCTCAATGCTAGGTTGCTGCCGCCTTCTTAGAGACCTTCTGCTCCTGTGCTGCTGCCTCCGCTTTTCTTCTTCTTGCTGCCTCTGCTTTATCTTCATGAGCTTTTCAAAGCTTTTGGTGGTTGTTGGGTTTACGACGAACCAATCCTAAAGAGACAAAAGAGAAATGCCGACTAGTCAGAAACACAGTGAAGAACAAAAAGGGGGGTTGGAAGGATGGAAGAAAAAGCACGATGAGGACAAAACATAAAGAGTGAACAAGTACAGAAGCACACCGAGGAACTCTGTATTTTAAAATCAATGAATCTAATACAGAGCAGTTTTCATAAGCAAGTAATGTTTAATGCATGCTTTATGGTATTTTAACGAGTGATCCACAAAGTCTGCTTCCTGAGCGTCACATTACTCATGTATCTCCTTCGGTATAAACTCACCATAAGATGTGAAGTACTAAGCCATTGTAGGTTTCTAGTTCATGACAGTATAGTGGCTAAGAGCATAAATTTTGCAGCCAGTCGTCTTCTTCTTCTTTTTTTTTTTTTTTTTTTTTTTTTTTTTTTTTTTTTTTTTTTTTTTTTTTTTTTTTTTTTTTTTTTTTTTTTTTTTTTTTTTTTTGTTGTTGTTGTTGTTGTGGTACTGGAAAGTTGGGCCCTGGCCTCACCCATGCTTTCGGCAAATGCTCAACCACTGAGCTGTACCTGCAGCCCATTCTTCATTTTGTATTTTGAGACAGGGTCTCACTAAGTTATGCAGACTGGCTCTAGCCTCAAACTTGCAATTCTCCTGCCTCCGCTTCCCAAGTCGCTGGGATTAAAGGTGTGCATCACCATGCTCAGGTATAACTAGACTTCTTGAGTGCAATTCTCAGTTCTGTTTATAGCTATGTGACCACGGGCAAATTTCTTAACCCACTGAGCCTTGTTTTAAATGGATGGAACTAGAGATCATCATTGTAAGTGAATTAAGCCAAATCCAGAAAGATAAACATCACATTTATTCTCATATATGGATGTTAGACTTCAATATATATTTATTTTTAAAACATATAGATCATGGAAACAGACAGGACCTAAGTAGGGAAAGATAAGGAAATAAAGAAAAGGGGGAAGGGGCCATAAGAAAAGGTAATGGGAGAAAGAAAAAAAATATCACATATGTTGCCCTTATGGCAAAATCAGGATGTACATATATAGATAGATAGATTCACAAAAGAGACATGCAAGTAGAAAGGAGACCATCAGTGGGGAGGGAGGAGATGGGGGAGGGGGGTCATGAAAGGGTAAAGTGGAAGGTTAATGTGAGCAATATACAATGAAATTCATGTATGGAAATTCATAATGAGACCCATTAAGTTGTGCATTATTAATAGAAAAAAGTTTTTAAAAAGTTACAGGGTGGGGAAAATAAAATCCAATTATGACTTATTCCCCCCCAAAAATACCAATGTGTGAATCTAACCAAGTGATCTGATGAATCTTCCAGATATAACTATCAATTTATAGGAAACAGCAATGATAGAGGAACACCACCATATGACGCAATCAGCAAATTCCAATGCCCATAAATGACCTGGATTCTCCAAGAAGTAAATAACACATACACACACACATACACACAAAAACGGGAAGCTTCTAGACCTGTGAGGTACAAGGAGATAGCCACTGACCACATCTACCTACTGAGCTTTTGCAATGTGGTTAGTCCAAATTGAGTTAAGCCTTCAATGAAAAATATACAATAAATTTCAAAGACTTGGTAACAAAATGTAAAATATCTCATTATTAACTTGATTAAAATATTAAAGACAGTATTTTGGAAAAATAGACTCAATAAGCCATTTAAATTAATTTTACCATTTTCATTATATACTTTTTTATGGGTAGCGGGGTCTTAGTATGTTGCTTAGATTGGCCTCGACTTGCAATCCTCCTGCCTCAGCATCCCAGGGGCTGGATTAGAGTCATCCACCACCACACCTAGCTCACATTTTTTCAAATGTGGCTACTAGAAAATTTGATTACGTACAATGGCTCACATTATATTTCTAGTCCATAGGAATGCTCCAGATTGAAAGACAATTGCAGTATATGGGACTTTTTTTAGATCCTTATTTGAATAAGGACAATTCTGGAAAAAAAAATTACAAGACAATTATGGGAGACTTAAGTGATAACTGCCTATACAATGGTTTTAAAGAATCACTGTTAATGTTTTTAGTATAATGATATTTGTACACATACATTTTTTAAAGTTCTTGTCTATTTTAGAGATACATATTGAAAGAAGCATGTACACCTGAAATTGTATGTGGAATCTGATTTAAAATAAGCTCTTTAGAGTTGTTTTATGCAGTATTGTAAACAGCATTAAAAACAGCCCACTAGATGACATCAGAACACCAGAATGCATAGCAGTAGAGAGATCGCTGTAAAACAGGAAGGTTGAACATGTAAATTATACCTGGTTCTCAAATGCCTGATTTAATTACATTTAGGAGAATGAGAAGAGGTCAAAGATGCATAGTCACAGTGATTTCAAATATTTTCACAAAAAAATACAATTACACATCTAATTTTGGGGAGCATTTTAACTAAATATTTGTGGTAAGTTCCTCAGAGTTACTTTCCTTGACAATCCTAGCTCAGAAAAAAACAAAGTCTACCTCATGCTGGGCACCGTGGGGCATGATTATAATCCCAGAAACTTGGAAGGCTAAGGCAGGAGAACTGTTGAGTACAAGGCCAGAGGCAGCATGCACAACTTAGTGAGATTCTGCATCAAAATAAAAAATAAAAAAGCTGCTTAGCATGTGCAAGGCTCAACATCCCAATATTGCAAAACAAAACCAAAAAAAAAAAAAAAATCCACCTCCTATGCCTTACACATTGGGTCCAGGGGATTACAGAAACACTACAAGAAAAGAAGAGGCCTCACCTCAGCATGGACAGAGTTGATATGATACTTGACACCACTCTCTGACACAAATTCTTTCTGACACAGAAGACATTTGTATTTTCCAGCCACAAAGTTTCCCTGTTTCCAAGAGAGGAAGAAAAGAGAATTATGGGTAAATTCAGGAATACATACCTGGGCCATGTGCAGGGATTGTTAAGAGATGAAGAGAGGGAACTCTATTTAAGCAAAAATAGGAAGGTAAAAGGACCAAAACAGCAATATGTTCAGGAAAACCAGCTTAGATAGACTTCACAATACAAATCTACCCTAATGCCACTCTGTACCAAACACCCACCCTGACATCAACGCAACCTGATATCCTCATTCTTTCATGATGTACCATTGTCACATGTCTCTACCTTCCCAGGTTCCTTTCATTTCACTTTCAGGTTCTCTTGGTTCCTCCCCCAAAATGATCAACTCTCCCCAAGTTCACCAGAGGTATCACTGTACAATTCTTCCCACTGTGATCTACTGTGGCAAACAGTGCCTTGGAAATCCAGAATTAGAAGAATACCATCCATAATACCTAGTTTAAGGACTCAGAAACTAGGATCAAGATGACAATCTCCTAAGCACTCCTGCATAGATCTGGCTGGGATGCCTACAACTCCCTTGTTGCCTTGAACTGAGACTTCTCTCCCCTCCTGAAGCTGCAGGTTTCCATGGTGCTCATTTTGTGTGAGGAGATACTTCTGAATGGGATTGGAAAGTGGCAGCATTTCCCATGGCTCGTGGGTTGTAGGACACCTGGGTCAACATGGAAAAGATTCAGTGAGGTGAGTGGCTGTTAGCCTGACACCCTATCCCATTTCCCATCCCCAGAGGCCAGTAGAGCTCAGATGGGTTTGAAGGATCTTCACCGGTCCAGATAAGAACATATAACTTCTTTTGAGAAAGTTTAAAGCCAATAAGACAGGGCAGGCCCAGTGTGCAAGAGACTCAGGTAAAAGGAGTTAAATTTCTAGTGGTGACTAAGAACTCATTTATACTTTCCTCTAAATTCCCATAATTGATATGAATTACAGCAATGCTGGCCTTTTCTGCATCTTGGATATACCCTGGCATCCCACCCAAAATGAGACCAAGAATCTCTGTGACAAAGAGGCCTAAAAGAGTCTCTGAAGATAACAGTGAACAGGATGAGGAGCTGTTCACCTAAACTGAGTTCTCTTCCATGTGAGACTACCTGAGCAGACACACTAAGATATTAAATTGAAAAGGTTACAAACCAGTGTACAAGAGCCCAGGTGAGCTTTAAGGCCGGATACACTACTGTAAACAGCTTCACATCCCTGGAAGAAAGAAGCAATGAAGTGAATATTATGCTAAAGAATATCATTCTCTTAGTAATCTGGCCATTTACACTGACCAACTAGAAGATGACAAGTAAAAATACTGCCACAAACCAAAGAACCCACATGTGAGGCACAAAACCAAAAAGGAAAAAAAAAAAAAAAAAAAAAAAAAAAAAAAAAAAAAAAAAAAAAAAAAAATGAGGAAAGAAAAGAAACAGAAAGTGAACAAAGTGTTCTGGTATGTTTAAGCCATTTTGTTCTAGGGTACTTTTCCTGACACTAAGCAGAAATAACAGAAAACTTTATGGTTCTATTCTTTTTAAATCTGTGTTGTTTGGTGCAAATATGTCTGCTACTTCTTTTTATATTTATTCTTCCCCAAAGTACTGCATATACAGCCATAGTAGCAAATTTAAAGATAATACAAAATTTCTGCCACTTTTGCCAATAAGAAGTATATCACAGTTACCCTCCCTCCATGTCTGGGTAAGCTCCATGAGGCATTTGACCAACATAATGTTATGGATATAATACTGTGTGCATCCAAAGTGTGGCCTTAAAGATCTGCTTCATCTACTTTTATGCTCTTAGAATCATCTAAGACTAAACTGACTACTGGTAGTTCAACTACTCACATAGACGCCACCTTAAGAGCCACACTCTCAGCTGAACACAGCTGTAATGGAAGCAATCATGGACACTCCAGTCCCATCTTAGCTATAGCTCAATGCACCCCACAAGTGACCCCAGGTGATGCCGTACACAGCCAGAGACCTGTCCAGCTAACCTCTGACACAACAAGTAACTACTGTTTAAAGCCATTACATTCAAGTGCTTTGTCATAAAGGAATAAATAACTGAAAATGACATCAGATGCTTCAGAAACATTTGCTGAAATAATAAAAAAGAAAGAACCACCTGGTTAGGACACTGAATGCGATGATACTTCTTGATATCTGTCTTCCATTTGTGTAGTACTTCTTGGCTGAAAGTAGGTAGCCCAGGGCGAGTATATTTTAACTAGAACACAAGAAACATTTGATTGCAGGAATGCAATTCCCAGCCAAAATATCCGAAAAGCTTAACACCTGCCTCTTCAGTTTATGTATTTCAGGAGTCCCCAAACATATATTCATATAAAAAAAATCTAAGATGTAAGAGAAACTAAAATTCCTGAAAAGGTCAAAGATAATTGCCTATGCCTATTGTTTAGCCTTAAGAAGTTTGATTTTTAACAAAGGACAGGAGACTAATGAAGAGGAAGATTGTAACTTTACTACAGACATACCTGGAAGACACACCCTAGCCAACTGATCAGTTATTATCATCAGTAAAAAGACACATCAATATTATATACGTTGTGACAATGCATTGAGAAGGGACAACACTGCCAGATGGTATTCTTGTCAAAACCATGTAACCCTCAACCTACTCTTGAGAATTCTTACTGGGGAACATTCTATAAAATATCCAGCTATTCCTTTTCAACAGTATCAAACAAGAGACAAAGCCATGGAAACTAAAACAAACTAAAGGAGACTAAGGAGATACAGCAACAAAATAAAATGTGGGACTCTGATGGTATCCTATAGTATAGTTACATAAGGTACTGGCAACACACAGAGCTGAGGGAAGAACCCATGGGAATTCTATGGTAATGCTGCAACCATTCTGTAAGTCTAAACTTAGTTCAAAAAAAAAAGGCTTTTTTTTTTTTTTTTAATATTTTGCTTATAGCCAGGCACCACGGTGCATACCTGTAATCTCAGCAACTGGGGAGGTTGAGACAGGAGGATTCTGAGTTCAGAGCCAGAAGCAGCCTGCACAACTTAGCAAGACCCTGTTTCAAAAATAAATTTAAAGAAGGGGCTGGGAGTGCAGCACGGCACCTCTCTAGCATGCGCAAGGCCCTGGGTTCAATCCCTAGTACTGCATTTTATACACACCCATGCACATAGGTACATCAGAAACATTAGAAAGATGCGCACGAAGCTAATAAGAATGACTCAACATGGGAACAGCATAGAAATGAGAACAGAGTGGCACTGAGATATCTCAGTGTTTTCCATCATTTTGACTCTTGTACCAGGAAACTATAATACCTATTCAAAAAATTAATTTTTATGTTTAGAAATAAAATAATGAGCTGGACACTGTGGAGCACACTTGTAATCCCAAAAATTTAGGAAGCAGAGGCAGGAGAATTGCAAGTTCAAGGCCAGAGGCAGTCTGCATAATTTAGCAAGACCCTGTCTCAAAAAATAAAACAAAACAAAACAGAAAAGTAAAAAAAAAAAAAGGACTGGGAGTGCAGCTCAATGATGCAATGCTTGGAAAGCATGCAAGTGCAAGACCCTGTTTTCAACCCCTTTACCTACACATAGTTAAAAATATAAATCTATTTGCTGATTAGGGGAAAATATCTGCAAGATAAGAACACCAAACTTCAGCTGGGCACTGGGGCACACACCTGTAATCCCAGAGGCTTGGGAGGCGGAGGCAGGAAGACTGCAAGTTCGAATCCAGAGGCAGCCTGTGCACCTTTGTATGATGCTGTCTCAAGATTAGAAATTTTCTAAAAAATTACTAATAAGGTTACTGGAAGAAAAATAAGATTAAAAAAAATTTTAATGGGCTGGGGGCACAGCTCAGTGGTAGAGAGGACTTATAAAGTATGCTTAAGAACCTGGGTTCTCTCTCTCTGGCCCAGTACCAGAAAAAAACAAAAACAAACAAAAAAACTTCATCAATGAGTTAACAAATACTTCTTCCAAATTCCCTACCACATATCACGTACAGTAAAACTTGACTAAAATGTCATTCACATTTATTTATTCATTCACTCATTTATTTATTAATTTTTGACACAGAGTCTCACCATCTATCCCAGGATAGCCTCTAAGTTGAAATTCTTCTGCTTTAGTTCCCAAATGTTGGGATCACAGACATATGCCACCATGCCTGGATCAAAATTCTTATTTAAACTGAATTAGCTGGGCATTGTGGCATACACCTGTAATCCCAATGACTCAGAAGGCTGAGGCAGGAGGATTTCAAGTTCCAGGCTAGAAGGTACATGCACAACTTAGATCCTGTCTCAAAATGAAATTTTTTTTGTGTGTGTGGTACTGGGGTTGATCCCGGGGACTCCCACCTGCATGCTCTGCAAGTGCTGGACCACTGAGCTGCAACCTAAGCCCATTTTTTAACTTTTTGAGACAGGGTCTCGCTAAGTTTCGCAGACTGCCTCCAGTCTAAAACTTGTGATCCTCCTGCCTCCACCTTCCGAGCCGCTGGGATTACAGGCGTGCACCACCGCGCCCAGCAAAAATGAAAAAATTTTAAAAGGGGAACTGAGGTGCAAGTTAGTGGTAGAGTAGTTGTGTAGCACACACAAGGCCCTGAGTTCAACCTAACACCACCCAAACTTCCGTGGTATTGGAGGAAAAACAAACAAACAACAAAATCCCCTGAATTTAGATCATATTTATCAGGAAAAAAATGCAGTAATTAAGGTGAAATAGGACCTGACTCCTTAGGCACCTTTAGAATTGATTTTTAGACCAAACAAGAAATGTGTTAGATGTTAGGATTTGACTTCAGTTTCTCGCAAGATACAACTTTCCTTTCACATAGGTCAAAGTCATAGACCAAGTATAAACTGCTCTCCTTTTTTTTTTATTGGAAATTTTTAATGTACAACTTAACGTATGTCATTCTGACATGCATTTCATTGTGACATTTCCATATATGTATTTCATTGTACATTGCACAGATAACTTCCCCCTTACCCTCTTGTGCACCTCCTCCCCCCTCTCCCCGCCCCCCACCATGACCTCTCTTCTACTTACATTATCTTTTTGTGGGAATATTTTACTGTATACCTTTGCATACCAATTATGATTTAAGTCCATACTTTTTTCTATAGTGATCTATCTTTTTACATTGTCAGCAGTATTACACGAGTAATCTAGTCCATTTGCATTATTACCATCCTTTGGTATTGTTGGTATTACTATAATTATCTCCTGAACTATTAAAGTTGGGCTGTTTACTTTGAGGTCACCCTCTCTCTCATTCCTCACTCCTCCTTGTCCCTTCTCCCCCTCCTGTCTTCTCTCATCCTTCCCTCCTTCTTTTCACTCCTTGAATTGTCCCTTCTCCACTTAGTTTACAATATAAACTGCTCTTCTTCATAACCTAAAAGTAATAGGCGCTTAGTTGTGATCTTAATCTTCTTTATGCGCTCAACCACTTTTCACCATGATACCACAATCTATGCCTTGTCTTATTTTGGCTAACAAAAACTCCTTCCCTCTATGATCTATTTTAATCCAATGACTTCCAATTGTGTTCTGCACCCTTAGAAGAATATCTGTCCTTGGGCCCTTTCAGGGAAAAATAACAGTATCAACAAAAGAACAAACAGATAAGCCTTTGGGCCCATTACCCTCAGTTAGCTAGAGGAAATCTGGTTTTATTTATTCTATATACTGTCATTCTGCATTGTTTTGTTTTGTTTTGTTTTGTTTTCTGAAATTTTCTGACACACGGTCTTGCTATATAGCCCAGGTTGGCCTAGAACTCACAATCCTCTGCCTCAGCTTCCCCAGTGCCATGATTACAGGTATGTATTACCATGCCTGGCTATAAGCTTTTGTTCTGAGAACAGGAAGGAGAAGACTTCTGTTGCTATCAACACAAACTGAAACCATGTACCTAAAGTAAACTATTACATATGAACTAACAAATGGAACGGGGCTGGGATTTAGCTCAGTTGATAGAGCGCTGCGCTGCAGTCTCTGACGTCCTGAGTTCAGTTCCCAGAACTGCAAAAATGGGAGAAGGGCCTGGCAATCCACTCCCAAGGCAATCCCGAAACAGTCAGCCATTGAAAACCCTATGAGGGACGCTATGAGTCGGATACCGACTCGATGGCACCTAACAACAACAACAAATGGAACATACTGGACAAAGATTAAGCAAAAATCTAACCCAGGAATTTGAGTTCCCTCTGGAAGTAGTCCACAACTAAGAGGGCCCTAAAGGAACTTCTGAAACAGACTGTCATGCTATCACCTATCTGAAGTCAAACACTTAAGCTGGATTAGACATACTCCATTTCCAAGAGCAAAGATGCAATATATTGCTTATCATGCACTTACTCAAGTGCATTTACCTTTCTCCATATAGTAAATACGCCGGCAGCCATAGCCCTGTGGCATCAGATCCCGTCAGATCTCAGAAGCTAAGCAGGGTCGGGCCTGGTTAGTACCTGGATAGGAGACCGCCTGGGAACACCAGAAGCTGTAGGCTTGGGAGGAGGACCTGGGAACCCCCTCCCAAAAATCAATCTGCCATTGAAAACCCTATGCACAGCAGAGAAGCACTGACAATAGTGTTTCCCGTTGTACAGAGGGTTGCTATGAGTCGGATACTGACTCGACGGCACCTAACAACAACAATATAGTAAATACAGTATTAGACATAATGATTCCAAAATTCATTGTGTTTACCTTTATCTTTCGATCATCAGGTACCAAGTCCTGAAGCACTTTCCTCTTAGGCCATTCCTTCATCAGTTCAGCAGAGGCCAGCTCCTGCAGGTGGTATACAGCTATCTTGGCAGATCGCCTCTGAACTCGGCCCCCACTCTTTGACTCCAGACTCATCTCCTTTAAGCACTCTGGCTGTTCTGAGTCAGGAAAGAAGATCTGCAAGAATGAGATATAGCAAAACACAGGCCTGATAAGTGGCCTCCATCATTGCCAGTGTTAAAAAGGCTGTCCTTTTTGCACTAAGTATCCAAAGGGCGTTTTACTAGCTTGCTAACTACTAACATCAAGCTCCACCAAATTTTATTTAAGATAAAAAAGCTTCTTAGCAGGACAAAATCTATTCAGTTGTAATAAGTAAAAAAGTGGCCAAAAGTACAGACACATTTATATACAAAAAAATGAACCTCAAAACCATTGCTCACACTATATACAAAAATTAATTCAAAACAGATCATGGCCCTACCGGGCTCTGTGACACATGCCTGTAATCCTAGCAACTCAGGAGGCTGGAGCAGAAAGATCGTAAGTTCAAGGCCAGAGGTAGCCTGTACTACTTAGCGAGATGTGCCTATCTCAAAAATAAAATAAAAAAGGGGCTGAGGGTTCAACGCAGTGGTAGAGCACTTGCCTATCACATGTGCGGCCTTGGCTTCAACCCTCTAGTATGTGAAAACAAACACAAACAAATAAAACAAGCAAACAAAAAACAGACCACAGCCCTAAACATTTCATATAAAGCTATGAAACTTCTAGAAAAGACTTAGGGAGAATGCTTTTGTGATCCCAATGTGTCAGTTTTGCTAGGCTATCATCAGTTATTCAGTCAAACACAAATCTAGGTATTGATGTGAAAGTCAGTGGAGGACTCAGGTAACCTCAGGACTCAGGAGGCTGTGGTATGAAAATCACAAGTTCAAGGTCAGCCAATACCACATAACGAGACCCCATCTCAAGAAAGACAAACATGAAAACAAAAAAACTTGTATTCACATTAACTTTCAGGTAGTTATAGCAAGTTTATTCATAATTGCAAAACTGGTAATTATTATTTAAGTTAAATAATAAACTTGAAATAGCTATACGATGGAATCTTAAGTCAGAAATAAAAAGAAATAAATCAATGAAACATGCAACATATTGATGATCCTCAAATCTCTTATGCTAAGTAAAAGAACCCAGATTCAATAGGCTACTCATTGTATGATTCCCTTTCTATCACATTCTGAAAAAGGTAAAACTATAGGGTGAGAAAATACATCAGTGGCTGTCAGAAACCAAAGGTGGGGAAAAGAGCTGACTACAAAGGGAAATAAGGCAATTTGGGGAAGTGACAGAATTGTTCTATGCTCTCATTGTGGTGGTTATAGAACTGAATGTATGCATAAAAACTCATAATTATGCATTAAAAAGACCAACATTACTATGTGTAAATTATTCCTTAACAAACTTGGCTCTTAAGGAAAACACAGGGCAGGGAAGCTTGGAAATGTAATCAGAAAAAAAAAGTCAAGCCGGGCACAGTGGCGCATGCCTGTAATCCCAGCGGCTTGGGAGGCAGAGGCAGGAGGATCGCAAGTTCGAGACCAGAGGCAGTCTGCGTAATTTAGCGAGACCCTGTCTCATAAAAAAACGGGCTGGGGGTGCAGCTCAGTGGTCCAGCATTTGCACAGCATGCAGGCGCAAGGCCCTGGGTCCAACCCTCAGTACCACCAAAAAAAAAAAGTCAGAGCAAAAAAACTGAGAATAAAGCCAGGTGTAGTGGTGCATACCTATAATCCCAACACTCAGGAGGTGAGGGCAAGAGGATTATGAGTCAGAGGCCAGCATGGGCTACATAATGTGATCCTGTCTCAAAAAATTAGGAATAGACAAACCAGCTGGGCAAATTCCCACAAAATTTCTAAATAAGGGGGAATGCTTTCAGTTTCAAAAAGTAAAATGATTAGTTTACTTTTATCCCTACTATACTCTGAATAGTCATTCCTCTAATCTAGTAATGTTTAAAAGGCAGAAATAAGAAGAGAATAAAGAAAGAATGAAGAAGAGAGAACATAATCATTCAAAGAGAAAAATGGGACACAAATAAGTAGCGAAAGCTATATAGAGGATGCAGGGGTAAGCCCTCAGCACAACAAACATCCCCAGTGTCTGAACAGGAATAAGTACTCACAGGCCCATGCTCTGACCTCAGGTGATACGCAAGTCCAGCCTTTGATCTATATGGCTTTCCACAGTGGTGACATTTCAGGGCCATCTTCTCCAGCTCTGCAGCCCCTTTGCCACATTTCCTAACATGGTACAGATAACCCATAATGCTGGTGAAGGTACTGGAGCAACTCTGAACACAGGAAAGAGGCCTACATTAGAATCTTACATCTTTTGATGTAATCCCTAAATCTCACAAAGCATTCACCACCACAAACTACAAAACGATACTGTGATATTCCAAGATTCTCTCCATCATTTCCCATTGACACAATCCTTTCTTCTCCCTGGCTGTCCTATGTATGAGCCATGAGAGTCAATCAATTTGACAAGCATTACAAGAACTATAACCATGTATCTATACCAACTCCACCCCAATATCAAGTCACTAGCGTCAAAGTTCATCACTGAAGTTATGGGGATCCTCTTCACTACAGAAAAGATGGTAAAGCTTTTGAAGCTGGTGCCATGGTGCACACCTGTAATGCCAGCTACTCAGGAGGCTGAAGCAGGAGGATCATGAGTTTGAGGCTAGAGACAGCCTGAACAACTTAGCAAGACCCTGTCTTATTTCAAAAGAAAAAAAAGAAAAAAAGGGCTCGGAGTGCAGCTCAGGAGTAGAGCATCTACCTAGTATGGCTTCAACATCACCAGTACTGAAACAAACAAATAAAAAGAATCCCTTTGAACAAAGAGGAAGGTGGGGAATAAATTTTGAGTAAGAGAAAGAAAATTAACTATTAAGGAGTTTAAGAGACATGGAAAAGCAGAAGGCACCTTTATGTCATAAAATGGCACAGAACTAGGAAGTCTACAAGGGAAGAGGAGAAACAGAAAAGAACAACATAAAGACATTGACCTGAGACACCAGGAAGAAGGATTCGCTGCCCTTGGGCTCTTACCTCACGCATGCACCTGAGCTTTCCCAGTCTCTTTAGAACAGTTCGGAGCCGTTCCCTCTCACTTGGTGCATCTACTTCATCTCCAGCTTTCAAAATGGGCTGGAAACCAAAAGGTGGAAATAAGCAGATAATGCACAGAAAAGACAGATATAGAAAAAAAAGAATGACAGCGAATCAGAAATTGGACCAGCAGCTAAGCAGATGCCATGAAGTCCAAGTTCTGGCTTTCTCCACCTTATCTTCCCCAGGCAAAGTAAGTATAATGGAAATCAGAGTTCTGAGCCTCTACCTCCTGGGATATGAGCCCTTAGGACTAACCTAAACACAAAACCCCTTTGGTCTACTTCAAAGGCTTCATTCTGCCTAACTCCTGTAATGAAGTCTTCTTACTCCCCTGTAAGGTTCAAAAGCCGCAGTCATCTGCACTGAGATATCTATACTCGCCTAAGCAAAAGATATCCAAATATCCAATAGGCTCACAAAGGACATAAGAAACTCTTACCAAACTATTATGATTTGCCATGACGTGATACTTCATCCCTGCCAGTGAACGAAGTTGTTTCCCACAATGATGACAAGTAAACATTTCCTAAAAGGAAAAATAATGCTCAGTGCTAGGCTACTGAACACAGAAACAGAAAGTTACTAATTGCCATGCAATGGGTTAAGCATTTAGCATGTGTTACTTCTTTCCTGTCCTTTTATGGGCTGCCCAAGGTAGTTTTTAGTTTTTTTCCATTCTACAAATTAAGAAACTGAGGTCTACATATAAAAAGCTAAATGCCATAACTGGCAAATAACTAAGTGAAGATTCAAACCCACCTTTTGTCACATGCCATTCCCTTAATCTACTGTAAACAGCAAATCACACACAGTCCCAGAATTCTCAAGTTTTGGTTTTTAAAAAATCCTAACTGTTACAAAATGTCACAAAATATCTAACCTGTTTGCAGTTTTCCATGTGTTTCTTTAAACCCTCTATGGTTTTCCTCCCCACTGCCTGGCAGGTAGGGCAGGAAACACTGCCTTTATCCACGATTTCTAAGTACCATTGTTCCTCCAAACTGCCTATAACAGAGAAAAGAGATACTTTGTAATCTGTAGTATTCCCCAGAAACAAAAAACATAATACCACAATTTACAAAAAGTACCATAAAATGTTTTTTCCCTTTCTTGGTGGATGACAATGAATAGATTCTTGCTATACTACATAACTTCTACGGTAATTTTTTCCACACAATGTAGTTTCTGAAATTCCTACTCATTTCCCCATGATGAAAACCATCTGGGCACTTCTCCAAAGCCCAGTGGCATGAAGAACCAGATAACATTTTTCATAAGAATGGAATATTGAGATATGCAGCAGCCAGTTTCCTGAGTTTTTTCGTATGTGTCTGAGGCAATGCTAAATGTTTTCATGCCATTTTAGCTTCACAAATCATATTGCCTTTACAATCTATATTTACAGATAGGGAAATCAATGCTTTCACATGTGAAATAAATTGAGGCAAGTCTCAAAGTGTCAAAACTTAAACAAAAGTCTATGTGACTTCCAAGCCTAAAACCTTAATGAAAAAACTTTCAGTACATCATTCCCCACAGAAAACAACACAAAATCAGAGAGTGAGAACCACATCCCACAGATTTTCAAAGAGAAAGCATACCTGCTGCATAAACTGGGGGTTCCTTCCGAATGCGTCGAGGCTGGGGTTTGGGATTAGGCTGAGTTTTAGGCCGTTGCTTCCTCCCTGATAGAAGATAGAAACTTGAAGTTAGACACATCACCTTTACTATCCCCTCTCTCCCTTCTGCTCAACATTCTAGGACTCATCCAATCAACTGACTGACTCCTTTAAGTCATGACAGAATAAAAGGTGCAATAAGGCAGGATGGAAGCTGTTCCCTTACCCAAATCCAAAGGGCTCAAAAGCTAACCATGGACCAAGACTACAGTGTGCCTCCCTTTCACCCTCAAATAATAAAACCCAGTCACCCAAGGAAAAGGGAATAGTAAACTTACTCCCGTACCATAAAGTTTATGCTTCTTCTGAGGAAATTCTCGATAATCTTCATCTTCTTCCTGCCTGGGTTTCCTTTTTCCTTTGGTTGACACTCCACCTGACCCTGACATACCATACAAAAACAAAACACAAACTCAGCCTTTTATAAATGAACACCTGAGCCTGCCTTCAAACCATCATTCACAAGACCAGCAAAGGCAAAGATTACCAGTGAACTCAGGCCTCACACAACTGTCTATAACAGTTTTAGGAAAGTTGGTGTGATGTCTCATTAACTGACCTAACCTCCCCTCTTCCTTTTGCATTGTTCTCCCTCAGGAAACATCAGATCTTCCCTATGAATAATAATTTTGCTTGATCTTGAATTGAGGCTATCACTGAAGAAGAAGAATTGCTCAAGACAGGACTACCAAGACTCCTTGAGACGGTAGCCTCTAGAATATACTACCCCATAGCCCTTTCCCCAGCCCATACATCCTCAAGAGAGGCAAATTAGGAGAACACAGAAAAGAAGGTCAAATCCCATGAAGAGAAAGGCTGATACTAAATTTAACTTGGGGCTGGGTTTTAGCTCAGTTGGTAGAGCACTGCGCTGCAGTCTCAGAGGTCCGGAGTTCAATTCCCAGCACCGCAAAAATGGGAGAAGGGCCTGGCAATCCACTCCCAAGGCAATCCCGAAACAGCCATTGAAAACCCTATGAGGGTCGCTATGAGTCAGATACCGACTCGACGGCACCTAACAACAACAACAAATTTAACTTAAGGAGTAGGAGCAGCAGAATTTTACTCTGTGAAATAGAGGGATAGTTTATGAATTAACAGTATGTGATAGCGTAGCACCTTAAAATTTGTTTAATCAAAGATGGGCATGGTGGCACGTGCCTGTAATGATAGCACTCAGGGGGCTGTGGCAGGAGGATCATGCGTTCAATGCCAGCCTGGGGTACACAGTGAGTCCGAGACCAGTCTGGGCTATATAACAAGACATAGTCTTAAACAAACAACTTTTTTGTTTAATCACCAATGAGAACCACATATGTGGCATTTAATACTTCAAGAATAACTTACAGCAACAATCTCAAAATAAAACTTCAGGGAATTCTCTATCTTAGGAATAAGACACTAACACAGGTACCTTCAACATGAGAAGCAGCAGCTGGCTTGATCCTTCTCATCTTCATCCAGTAGGTGGATTTTCGGATGGATGCTGGAAAATCACTCACTGGTTCACACGATGAGGCAGAAGATGAGCCACTTAGAGAGTCATCATGAGGGATAGTGTACTGGAAACTATTATCCCTTATGGAACACTGGGTCCTGCTACTGACACAACACAAAGATATATATCACAGAGGAGTGTCTTTAGAAAATTCCTACTAATTCTTTTATATCATAAGAATATAACCAAGTTTGTTACTTGTGCAAAAAAAATAAGAAATCTGGCTTAAAAAAAAATGTAGGTTGTAATCTACCAGCAATTACAATAGTTGATCTAACAAAGCACATACAATGATTACTATTCTTTCCTGCAGTCAAAAAGAGTAAGCAATCCACATAAGTGATCGTTGTGTGTATTAGTTAGCTGTCATTACTGTAGGAGAAAAACCAACCAACGTGAACTTATGGAGGGCAGAGGTTTACTGGAAGCTCACATTTAGTGAATCAGTCCATAATGGCAGCACTGAAGGCAGGGCCTATGGTAGACAACCCATGGCATCACGGGGCAGGAAGCAGAGAGAGGCCAGGGCTTCCAGTCTAAGGGTAAACGCCTTCAAAGGCCCACCCCTAGGGAGCTACTTCTGCCAAAGGCTTGCTTCCCAAAGTTCCACAACCTCTCAGGACAACACCACTAGCTGGAGACCAAGTGAATGATCTTTGGGGGACAATTTAGGTCCAAATCATAACACTGTGCAGCCCAGGAAGGCATTCCTTCCTCAAATTACATGAGAAAACAAACTAGGCAAAATAATAAGGTATTCTGTGAACCTTCAGAGATCCCCTGGACATATAACTACATATGTCCCAGCCTCCCTATTTCTCTGGGAGTGGGACAGTAATGAAGAGTATCTCTGAGAATAGAAGAGGCAAAGAATAGTCTGTAGACCCTAATACAATCCATCTTCCTTCTCCCTCAGCCTCCTTTCTAAGCCATGATGCCAAGGGTGTCCTGTTTTACTTATGCAACACAATACTCAGCTTTCCATAGCTAAAGGACAGATGCTATCTTATCTGAATTAAGCTGGCCAGAGAATCCTGGTAAATAAGTGGATCCAGCTTGTGAAAACAAAAAGTGGTCAGTAAGCACTTAAGAACCATTACTGTGTAACACAAAAGTATCAGACATTCTTCTAAGTAGCTTCAAGATGGAAAACAGCAGCAATTCCCAAAGTATGGTCCGAGGACCTCGAGGACCTTCCTGTTGCAGTTAAATATCTGTAGGAGGCCTGCTTCAGACACAGGGTTTAGAAATATCATCTGGCTGCAGTATGGAAGATAGCCCAAGGGACAAAGACTAAACAAAGAGAGAAGAATTAGCTTGCTTCAACAGAATGGATAAACTGGGTATGGTAGCATACACCTGTATGGGAGGCTGAGGCAGGAGGATCACAAGTTCAAGGTGAGCCTGGGCTACATAGCCATATACTGTCTCGAAAAAAAAAGAAAAAAAAAAAAGAGAACCTAAATTTAAACATTTTTTTTAATTTTAAAATTTTAAATTAAAAAAATTTTTAAATCTTAAAATTTTAAATTTTAAAAAAGAAGAATCACAAATACACATTTGTTTTTTGATGACAGGGCATTGATGTTACACAGATGACCAGGAAAATATATAAATTAACCATAACAGAGGCATATTATGGAATACTGTGTGGTTACCAGATGCAATAAACCAGTTCTACATGTAGAGATGCAAACCCAAAGAACAGGCATACCAATCAATGAAAAAAGAAACAATAGGATCTCTGGTACAATGTTATTTTAGTATATTAAAAACAAATACTGCCAAGAGAACCAACAGATTCATCCTAGAAGTGCAACCAGAGTACTCCTTGGATGCAAGGATGGCTAGACTGTGTTATGTATTTTGGACATGTTGTCAGGAGGGACCAATCCCTAGAGAAGGACATCATGTTTGGGAGAGTGGCAGGTGAATGAAAAAAAGGAAGACCCTCAACTAGATGGATTGACACAGTGTCTGCCACAATGGGCTTAAACATAAAAAAGATCGTTTGCCCAGCACAGAGTCCGGGAATGTTTCATTCCGTTGTACACAGGGTCACTATGAGTTGGACTCCACTTGACAGCACCTAACAACAACTAATTTTCAAAGGATTCATAAATATTTAAAGACAAACATCACATTTGTTGTTAACATTGTTTCCTCTGGAAGGAAGGTGACAGAGAAAATATAACAAATAGTATGTCAGTGTGCTACAAACAGGGAAGAACCGTATTCACCTCTCTGCATATGGGGTTCAACATTACAAATTCAAGCTGGGCACAGTGGCACATACCTGTAATCCCGTCTACTCAGGAGGCTGAGGCGGGAGAATTACAAATTCAAGGCCAGAGACAGGCTGAGTAACTTAGACCCTATAGCAAAATAAAAAATAAAAAATGGGCTAGTGGACACAGACCAGTGGTAGAACGCTTGCAAAGTATATGCAAGGCCCTGAGTTCAAATCCCAAGTGCCACAGGAAAAAAAAAAAAAAATACAAATCCTGGTTTTGGAGCGGTAACATAAGCCTACTATGCATAGCCCCTCCTTCCTGTTGATTATAATGATATACTCTGGATTCCGATATTCAAGCAAGTGGATGATGTAAGGCAGTAAAATCTGAGATAAATGACTCACCCAATTGAGTTTACCAGTTGCATTGCAAGGCTCTGCAAAAATGGTGGCCTCACTTGCAAAGTAGCATAGGCAGCTTCAATTCCAACAGAAACCTCATCTTCCTCATCATAGAAGCTGGGCCAGAGAGTATATGGGAATCGTGGAGAGGGGGAAGCCAAAAAGGATCCCATAATTTTGTGTATGAAACCACACAAGTTAACCTGAGCTATGTATGTGAGGGGCATATCCAAATTAGCCTGGTAAAGATTTCAAAACCTAAAATAAGTTTTGAACAAAGTGAGCCAAAACAAAGTAGGAAAAGCCTGGAGAACTGAAATAAGATTTGAAATACCTGCAGAAATCTCAGAGTAACCCATGAGACATTCATGAATGGGACGAGCCAAATCAGAATAGCAAAGATACAAAGAACAGAGGGCTGGAGTTTAGCTCAGTTGGTAGAGTGCTGCTCCACACTGTCTGAGGACCACGGTTCAATCCCCAGCACCACAAAAATGGAAGAAGGACATGGCAGTGCACTCCCAAAACAATCAACCATTGAAAATCCTAGGAGGGTCACCATGAGTCAGAGATGACTCCACGGCACCTAACAACAAACAGAACAGTGTGTTTTACTTTATAAGCAATTGTAGTAGATGTTTGAAAGTGTTTGAATTTCCAGTATCTGGACTGGCATCCACTGCTCATCTCTTCCTCTGACAATTTCTCACATTGTCATGGTTCTTTGTGTGTTACACAATTTTGGAATTATTCCTCAACATTGTGATTATTATTTCTGTAGATTCTGGGTCCTATTATAGCCTTATGGGTAATGTTGCTGTTTTGTTTTAGCACTAGATTCAGACCATAAAGTTGATCGGTGTTTTGTTTCTTTGTTTCCCCTGTACTGGGGGTTGGACCCAGGGCCTCACGCATGTTTTGCAAGCACTCTACCACTGAGCTGCCCACTCAGCCCATTTTTTTATTTTTCATTTTGAGAAAGGGTCCCACTAAGTTACAAAGGCTGCCTCTGGCCTCAAACTTTCAATCCTCCTGCCTCTGCCTTTTAGGTGGCTGAATAACAGACATAAACTGATAGGATTCATGGAGCTCAATAAACAGTTCAAAATTACTCAAAGAAAAGCACAGCAAGACACATCTTAATGAAACTGTTCAAAACCAAAGATTTTATTTTAAATCTAGAGAGTAGCTTCAGAAAAGTAACATCTTGCAATACAGGGAACAGTGATTCAAACAATCACATGTTTCCCAAGAGAAACCAAGGAGGCCAGAAGACAGTGAATCTTCAAGATGCTGAGAGAAAAGATTTGTTAATTCAGAATTCTATCTTCAGTGAAAATATCCCACAGAAATACTTCTTTAGATGAAGAAAAACTAAGAGAATTTGTTGTCAATAGATCGCCTCTATAAGAAATGTGAAAGCAAGTTATTCCAGCTGAACAAAATGACACTTGGCATGAAGAAACTTGGCATGAAGAAAGCAAGAGACATGGCAAATGGCTGGGTAAACATAAAAAATTATTTAAAGCAAAATTTTTATCATCTGGTAGGGTTTCAATAGACTGTGTAGATAGAATACATGGGAGAAATATAATGGTCAGTGGGAAAGAGGTTAAAGGAATCTATATGGTTGTGATGTTTCTACATTAAGTAAAGTGGCAGAATATTAACTCGAAGAAAACTATGAAAGGATAGGTATGCATTTTGTAATTCCTACAACAACTACAAAACAACAACAACAAAAAAAGCCATAGCCAAAACTCCATACAGTACTAAATCTTTTTTTTTTTTTTTTGAGACAAGGTCTCCCTATATAGCCCAGGATGGCCTTCAACTCATTATATAGCCAAGACTGACCCTGAACTCATACTCTAGCCTCAGTCTCCCCAGTGCTGGGTAGTGTGTACCACCATACCCAGCTTTTTATAGTAAGTTTAAATGGGACACTAAGCATTCACATAATCCACAAGAACTGAGGAATAAACAATAGGACAAATAATAAAAGGGACTAAATCCAACAACATCAATATTAATTCAAATGTTTATGGTCTAAACACTCCACTTAGAAGTCAGAGCTTGATAGAGTCAATGAGAAGAAAATACCCTACTAGTATATGCTACCTATAAGAGGCCCCCTATAAATGTAAACATTTGTAGACTGAAAGTAACTAAATGGATGAAAAACTATACCACATAATCAGCAAACATAAGAAGGCTGGCATGGTTATTTTACTTTCAGATAAAACAGACTTCAAGACAAAGAATATTGCAAGATAAAAAGAGACACTTCCTGATGACAAAATGTCAAATTATTCAGAAGACATAATTATCCTTTGTATGTGCCTAATAATAGATCCTCAAATTACTCAAACCAAAAACTGACAGAATAAAGGGAAAAACAGATAATTCCCCAAGCCTGGAAAACTTAGACATGTCCCTTTCAGCAACTGATAGAATTAGACAAAAATTCAGTAAAGACATAAACAATCTGAGCTACATTATTAGCAACCTTGATCTGGTCATTAACATTTACAGACTATTACATAGTCATTAATATTGATAGAATACTGTGTATAAGATATACATTCTTTTCGAGTGCATATTGTACATTCACCAAGACAGAGCACATTTTGGGTCATAAATGTTAAGCTTTTATTAAAGGGATAAAAATCACAGAGGAATCAAATTAGACCACGTTGGAATCAAATTAAAAACCAATAGTAGTAGGGTATCAAAAAATAAGCAAAAAATACCAAAAAACCCAAATACCTGAAAATTAAATAATCTGCTTCTAAATACCGTCTGGGGCTAGGATTTAGCTCAGTTGGTAGAGCACTGCTCTGCAGTTTCTGAGGTCCTGAGTTGGATTCCCAGCACCCCAAAAATGGGAGAAGGATGTGGCAATCCACTCCCGTTGCAATCCACTCCCAAGGCAATCCCGAAACAATCAGCCACTGAAAACCCTACAAGGGTCGCTAAGAGTCAGACGCGACTGGCACCTAACAACAACAATAACAAATATCGTCTATTCATGAATGTAATCCACACCCTTTCAACAGTTTTAGAGGGTTCAACCCCCAGGACCACAAAAAAAAAAAAATCAAATGTTAGAATCCCATGCAATTGGATTTGTAGTTGAGAGCTCCAATTACACATGGTCAAGAGCAATCTTTTCCACACACGATTCTAATCTGCATCTGATTTTTTAGTCCTCTAAAACTGTTGAAAGAGTGTGGATTGGATTAGAAAACATATGGTAATTTATAGTTTAAAAATGAAATCATAAGAGAAATTTGAAAATATTTTGGGTGAATAACAACAAATGTCATCCTAATGTAGGGATGCAACTAATGTAGTATTTAGAAGGAAACTTAAAAGATCTAATTGCTTATATTAGAAACAAAGATCTAAAATCAATGAATTAGCTGGGCATGGTGGCATACACCTGTAATCCCAGCAACTCGGGAGGTGGAGGCAGGAAGATCTCAGTCTCTGTAATTTAGCAAGACCCTGTCTCAAGATATAAATAAAAAAGGGGCTAGGGGTGCAGCTCAGTGATAGAACACATGCAAAGTATGTGTGAAACTCTGGGTTTAGTCCTCCAGTACTTCAAAATAATAAAATAAAATAAAATAAATGAATTAGCTGGCTGCCATGGCACATGCCTATAATCCCAGTGATTAAAGAGGCTGAAGGAGGAGGATTACATGTTTTAAGGAAGACTACGCAACTTAGCAAGAGACCCTGTCTCAAGATAAAAAAAATAAAATAAAAATAAAAAATAGGAGGCTAGAGATGCTGCTCAGTGGTACAGCACTTGCCTACCATGGCACAAGGCTCTAGGTTCAATACCTCCCCCCAGTACTGTACATAAATAAATAAATGAATTAAGATTTCATTTGAAGACACCTTAAAAAGAAGAGCAAAGTCAAGCAAAGGAGAAAAGCAAAAGAAATTCATAACTAATTCATAACTAGAAAACAGACAACAGAGAAAATTCTGTTTTTTTTTAATGATCATAATATTGAGACTCCCATAGCTAAGCTGATCAAGAAAAAAAGATACCACAAATAAGCAATATCAGAAATGAAAGAGAGAATGTCACACACCATACAGGCCTTAAAATAATAAGAGGAGATACTCTGAACAACCTATGCCAAACATTTAACAAATTATGATAAAATTTTTAAAATACAACTTACCAAAACTGATACCAGAAGAAAGAATAAACTGGAAATCTGCATTTCTCTATGCCCATTAAAGAAACTGAATTTATCAAATCCTTCCCAAAAAGAAAACTCTAGGACCAGACTGTTTCATGTTGAACTTCACCACAATAAGGTTTATTAAAAAAAAAAAAAAAAAAAAAAAAAAAAAAAAAAAAAAAAAAAGAAAGAAAAAGAAAAAGAAAAAGGCCAGATGTAGTGGCACAAGCCTGTAGTCCCAGCTACTGAAGATGCTCAGGCAGGAGTACAAAAGTTGGACACCAGCCTGAGTGACATGAAGAGATCCCTCTTGAAAGACAGCAGAAGGGAAAGGAGAGAGGAGTAGAGAAGAAGAGAGGCGGAGAAGAAGGGAGGAGACATGAGGAGGAAAGAAGGAAGGAAGGAAATAGGGAGGGGAAGGGAGAAAAAGGAGAAAGGGAGGAAAGAATAAAAGGAAAAAAGATCAAAAGGAAAAAAATAGAACATCCTCTACTTGCAGATTATATGATTGTTTACAAAGAAAATCCCACAGAGCTACAAAATAATTACTAGAACTAATAAACAAAAAAGTGACAGGATACAAAGTTAAGATATAAAAGTCAAATATATTCTTGTACACTAGCAATAAGCAACTAGAAAAGAATATTATAAAAATGATAGCATTTACAATAATATAAAATACCTAGGAACAAATCTAACAAAACACATCCAAGATTTTTGCTATGAAAACTATACACACACAGCTGGACATGGTGGCACATGCCTATCATTTCAGGATTCAGGAGGTAGAGGTAGGAGGATCACCAGCCTGGACTGCACATTAAGACCCTGTCAAAAACAAACCAAAAAAAAAAAAGAGAGTGAAAAGAAAAAGACGACGACGATGATGAAGACGACGACGACGACGACGACGACGACGACGACGACGACGACGACTATAATTAAAACTACATTCCTAAGAGAAATTAAGAAGACTTAAATAAGTGGAAAAAATATAACATGGTCATAAATCAAAACTTAGTATTGTTAAAATGGCAATTCTTCTCATATAGATCTATAGATTTATTTTTTTTCAGTACTGGGGAGTTTAACCCAGGGCCTTGTGCATGCTTTGCAAGAGCCATACCACTGAGCCACACCTCCAGCCCATTTTTTTTTTTTTACTTTTTTCATTTTTGAGATAGTCTCACTAAATTACAAAGGCTGCCTCTGGACTCAAACTTGCAATCTTCCTGTCTCTGCCTCCCAAATTACTGGGATTACAGGCATGAGCCACCACACCCAGCTGACCTATTGATTTTCAATATAATACTAATCTCAGCATGTTCCTTTTTTTATAGATACTGGCAACTGATTCTAGAGTTTACATAAAAATGCAAAAAATCTGGAATAGCTGAAGCAATTGTGAAAAAGAACACCAAAGTTAGAGGATTTAGCCTAATTTCAATACTTACTCTAAATATCAACAGAATAAGTAGAGTCCAGAAATAGACCTACACATATAAATGTTGAATTGATTTTTTTTTTGTTTTTTTGGAGAAACCGTACATTGAACCCCGGGCCTAGTGCATGCTGGGCAAGCACTGTACCAGAGCTCCATGGGCAGCCCTTTTTTTCTTTTAATTTTGTTTTGAGACAAAGTCTTGCTAAGGTCCCTAGCCTGGCCTTGAACTGCGATCCTCTTGCCTCAGCCTCCAGAGCAGCTGGGACTATAAATACATAACACCATACCCAGCTTCAATTGAGTTTTTTTCCCCATTGTACTAGGGGTTGAACCCAGGGCCTCGTGCATGCCAGGCAAATGCTCCACCACTGAGCCGCACTCCCAACCCTTTTATTTTTTATTTTGAGAGGGGTTCTTGTTAAATTACGCAGGCTGCCTCTTGCCTCAAACCTGAGATCGTCCTGCCTCAGCCTCCTGAGTCACTGGGATTACAAATGTGTGCCACAGCACCCAGCTTCAACTGACTTTTGGCAAAGGTGCTAAGGCAATTTGATAAGGAAAAATCTTTTCAATTAGTGAAAACAAAAACAGAAAAAAATTGACACTGACTCTCCCCACACACAAAAATTAACCCCAAATGAGTCACGAACAGAAATGTAAAACCTACAAAACTTTCAGAAGACAGTATTTAGGAGGTAGAGACAGAAGCTCACAGGTTTGAGGAGAACCTAGACTATATGGTGAGATCCTGTCTCAAAAAAACTAAAAAATAAACCAAAGATTTCTAGAAGAAGAGAGGAGAAAATCTTTGCAATTAGGAGAGGCAAAGGTTTCTTAACCCTTAACTGGTATCATGTTTCTGGGGTCACACACAATTCCATAACACACTTTAGGTAAGTGCTACAGGGCCCCATGTCCAGCACCCACCTAGGGGTCTATTTTGACTCCTTGACACCAGTTAAGGGTTAAGTAGAATTTTAAAAAAAGCATGAAACATAAATGGTACATTTTAATAAGTTTAAAACTTTTGCTTTTCAAAAGACACCATTAACGTAGTCAGAAGCAGTGATACACACCTGTAATCCCATTGACTCAGGAGGCTGAGTGAAGAGGATCGCAAGTTCAAGGCCAGAGGCAGCCTGTGCAACTTAGGGAGACCCTGTCTCAAAAAAAAGACACCATTAAGAAAGTGAAAAACAAACCACACACTGAGAGGAAATACTCAAGACACATATATCACACAAAAGAATTGTATTCAGGATGTTGTTGTTGTTAGGTGCCGTCAAGTCATGTCCGACTCATAGTAACTCTCATAGGGTTTTCAATGGCTGACTGTTTGGGGATTACCTTGAGAATGGATTACCACATCCTTTTTCAATTTTTGTAGTGCTGGGAATCCAACTCAGGACCTCAGAGACTGCAGAGCACTGCTCTACCAACTGAGCTAAATCCCAGCCCATATTCAGAATAGATCTTATTAAAAAAAAAAAAAAGACTCAATAAGAGAACCCAATTTTTAAAAAATAGGTAGGGCTATGGGTATACCTGAGTGGTGGAGCACTTGCCTACCATATTCAAGGTCCTGGGTTTGATCCCTAGCACCAAAAGGACACACAGGAGAGATGGAAATTTTTGTCATCTTCATTATGGTGACAGTTTTACAGGCTCATACATACATCAAAGCTGATCACAGTATATGCTTTAGTAAGAACAGTCTATTGTACTTCAATTATATCTAAATAAAGATATAAAAAAATTAATGGGAATTGGCAATCCACTAGCATTGAAACCCACCATCCCAAACAATAGAAACAGTCTCTACTCAATAAAGATTTCACAGACCGGGGCATGATGGTATACTCCTATAATCTCCGGACTTGGGGAGATGAGGCAGGAGGACTGCCATAAGTTCAAGTCCAGCCTGGGCTATGTTGTGAGACCCTGTCTCAAAAAAAAAAAAACAACCTTCACAGCACCAATAGGCCATTAAAAGGCGAGTCCTATGTGATTCTTCTCAGGAAACTCTCTGTATAGGAATTTCTTTACTAGCAGTGTAAGACTTAGAAATACCCATATCCTTATGCCTGAACATAATAATTAATCAATAATTCATATGATCAGCATGATTAATATATTGGCAATTAAGTCAAGATGGGTAGGGAATCTCTCTTTCCAAGTTACTGTCTTTTGTTTTTAAAGTACTCAACAAAAATAGTTCTCAAGTATTTTTATCTACCTATCAATTTAGGGCATTTGATTATTTGTTATAAAACCAGATTAATCTTAAACTTTCATAGATGACAATATAAGAGGAAAAAGCTTTGTTAAGATACAATGACTATCATAATTACAGTGACTTTCTAATTTGTTGCCACCAGTGTGGCAAGTCTCAGCTTCTATCACAAAGATGAAAAGTTTAGCCTATTTTCTAACTCTTTTCTGATCTACAAGAATTTTTAAGAGCCTCTTGCTCATACTTCTAGATGTGAATATTCAGATTTCATTAGAAAAGTATTTTAGTTCATCTCAGTAACCATTGTAGTCTTTCATTCCACCTATCTTTAAGGGATGATGTTCTCCATGGTTTCATTTTCTACTCTTCTCTAGTCTCACTTCAGTTCTCAAACTTCTCAATCTCCTAGGAAGCTAGTTAAAAATAGGAATTCCCAACAATTCCCATTCTGATTAATGGATAGAAGCCCATTCATCCTCATATATTTTTAACAATTTTCCCTAGGTGAGTCAAAGTACACATTAAGAAACACTGCTTGACAAAATAATCCAGACTCAAAAAGAGAAATACTGTATGTTCTCACTCATATGCAGGAGCTAAACCTACCTTAAAGGAAAAAAAAAATTATACATACATACACACATAAATGTATAATCATACTTATCTAAGAATGGAATATACAAGTGAACCCGATATGAGGGGGGTGTAACAATGCACAGGGGTAAAGAGTGAAAAAAATGCAAAATACAGATGCAAGTCTATGAAAATATGATGGGAAAAAGAAAAATAGAGCTAAAAAAGGAAAAAGAAAAGGAAAACAAAAAAATCAATCAGAGTATAACCCATGAGTTGCATAATTCTTACTTTTTTCTTCCTTCTTTGTTCATTGTTCTGTAAAATGTTTAAGGAGATGGATGTGTAAGCAAAACTGATTTGATAGTTCCATAATGGATATATCAACTGACTTATTACTCTGTACCCCACTAACATGTATAAATAAAATACTAATAAACAGAAGAAAGAAAGAGAAAGAAAGAAAAGAAAAGAAAAGAAAAACCATTGTTTGAATCACCATCCTCAGAGAGTTCATGAATACTCTCATCTTTGTGGGGGAAAATACCATGTTTCCAATTTACTTTTTACATGTGATAATTCTCAATTCTCTATATTCCAGACCAACTCTTTATCTAAGGTCCAAATCCATTTGTTTGTTCTAAATGTTGCTCCTCATTTAGAAATCCTCAATTCAGTGAATGACTCTAACATCTATCTGGTAGTCAAAGCCGGTAACCCATACATGTCCTGTGTTCCTTCCTCTTACCTCTTACCTCTACTCATCACGTGTATTTGGAGTTTAGCTCAGTTAGTAGAGTACAGCTCCGCACTCTCTGAGGACCCAGGTTCAATCCCCAGCACTGGGAGAAGGATGGGAGAAGGATATGACAATCCACTCCCAAAGCAATTCACTCCCAAAGCAATCATAAAGCAATCAGCCATTGAAAACCCTTAAGCGTCACTATGAGTTGGATCCGACTCAACAGCACCTAACAACAACATAACTTCCCAACATATTGTTAACCTCCACAGGCCACACACTCATTTCTTTCTTCTTGTTGTTGTTGTTGTTAGGTACCATCGAGTGGGTATCCGACTCATAGCAACCCTCTGTACAACAGGGGAAACACTATTGTCAGTGCTTCTTTGCTGTTTGTAGGGTTTTCAATGGCAGATTAATTTTTTGGGGGAGGGGGTTGCCAGGTCCTTCTCCCAAGCCTACAGCTTCTGGTGTTCCAGGCGGTCTCCCATCCAGGTACTAACCAGGCCCCACCCTGCTAAGCTTCAGAGATCTGACGGGATCGGATGCCACAGGGCTATGGCTGCAGGCCATTTCTTTCTTAGGTTACCATAATAGCCTCGGAACCAGTGTCCCAGCACCCTTCTAATCCATCCTTCACAAATCTACCCAGCACTCTTTCATCCAGGATAAAATTCCAACACCTTAGCATTCCATAAAAGATCCTTCATGATCTAGCTCCTGCTTATCTCTCTAAATGATGTCCCTGCAAATCCCCCACCTTCTGTGCCAGTTATATAGAACTGTCATACCATTAACTTCTTTTACTTACTCAAATGCTGTTCTCTTCTGAGAAAATCCTTTTTCCTGGCTAACTGCATTATTGCTTGTGTTTCAAGCCTCTCCTTAAAAGTAATGTGTTCTAGTAACCCTTCCCTTCCAAGTTATCATTCCCTTTCCCCAAAAGCTACATTAAATTCCCATTAAAAAATATTTAGTAAGCCCGGTGTGGTGGCACATACCTGTAATCTAGCACCCAGGAGGCAGAGGCAGGAGGACTCAAGTTTGAGGCCAGGTGAGGCTACATAGAATTCTAGGCCAGCCTAGGCTACATAACATCAAAAAACAAAACAAAACAAAACAAAATGTACTTCTTATACTGTATTATGTTAACATATCTGCCTATCTCCTCTTTTGGACAGCTAGTTCTGTTTTTCATGCCTGTATACCCACAACTGGCACAAAGCAGACTTTTAGTAAATATTATCTCATAAATAAATCCAATGAATGAATGTATCTAATGAGAGTTTCTAGATAATGAGAATCTTTTCTATTAAACATGGTAAAAACTTAGCACATTCAGTATACAGAATAATAAACCAGTATTGTAGCCAAGCAGCTTGAAAATACAAGTGTTTCTTACAGCTATTTTTTATCTTCCATCCCAAATTCACCAATGTATGTGTGGAAAAATGCAGAACTACCACTGACTCATACATTCCGTTTTTATTATAATAAATAAGCTTGGTTTTCCTCCCCTATACTAGGTTTAGAACTGTACTGTCCAGTCTAGCTAGCAGCCACTAGCTACAGGTGTCTATTTCAACTTCACTGAAATTAAAATTTAAAATTCAGTGCCTCCGTTGCATTAAACCATATCTCAACGCCCAAAAGCCATACGTGGCTGGCAGCTATGATTCTGGACAGTACATACACAAAACATTTTCATCAGCGCTCGCGACACAGTTATAAATAGACCTCAGAAAACCTCACTTACTTCTTAGCTCCCACGATCCTGGCGCTCCTCTGCTGCTTAAAGGATGTGGGTCCCGGAGTCTAGCAAATCACAAGCACACAAGTGAGTGCTAGGAATCTCTGAACCTTCACCACAAAGAGAAGAGTCCCCCTTGTGCCTAGAAGAAGTGGAGTTCTCCAGGGTCAGCTACCACAAACGGAAGAAGGCAACACTTTTTAGGAAAAGTATGCTGTCCTATTTCCTACAATGTAAAGGCAGGTGGCAATACCAGAGCCTTCATCTTTCCCCATTCTCAAAGTCCTGTTCCAGACAGAGGCTCTAAAAGGGAGACAAAAAATGAAGACAACGGATATGGGAGGCATTGGGAATACAAAAGGAATAGAAACTATTGGCAATCTGGCGATAAACTGAGTCCAAGAAGGTGGGAAACAGGCAAAAAAAAAAGAATTGTAGGAAAAGAATAGGAGAGCAGGTAGATCTGATCTGGAAAAAAAAAAAAAAGGGTGGGGCCTATGATGGGCTCTTGATAAAACCAACTCTGAGCACAGGACAAAAGGGAGGGGCCGCGTGTTCCTGCCTCGACTGCACTACCGCTAAAGCATAATGGTCACACCAAGAAACTCACGGCGGGGACTGCACCGAGTCTGGAAGACATCACTCCCTCTCCACGCCTAACAATTTCACCCAAAGGCTCCGGCCAGACCAACGCCACTTCCGCTCTTCTCGCCTCTCCCGGATGTGGACTCAGCGAGGTTCAGCCCCGTTCTGGACGTCTACTTCCGCCTAACAGCTTCGGAGGGGGCTGCGGCTGGAGGGAGTCACGTGACGAGTCAGCCGGGATTCTTCGGAGACCCTGTCGCGCGTTGCCGCGTGGGACCTACAGACCGTCCAGGAGGCGGGTTGGAGCGAAGGGGCGGGGTTTGGAGACAGCCTTGGCGCAGAACCCCTTACGTTTGTATCCCATCAGCCCTTTGCACACCTTGTCGCCCTCCCTCACCCACCCACCCCGCGAAAGATTTTCTAGATGCACATGGAGTTCAATTATTGCCCCTTTATTGATCTTAGAGAAATTACAGACCCATTCTCGCCACTCTCCCCCCAGGTAGAGAGACACAGAAGTCCTTTCATTGCTGAGGGTGCAGAAATTGGAGGCAATGGCTGAGCAGGAAGGAAGCCAGGAAAGGGCAGCTACGTCCAGACTTGAGGGGGAGAACTTTTAATTGGGGCGGATCTCTCTTTATCTACTAGTTGCAGGCCTCCAAATTTGCTCTGCTTTGGGAGTTTTTGGTGTGGTCCCTAAGAGACTTGTTTGACTGACGCTTGAAATCTTTCAACAAACTATGCCCGGGCCTCTCCTTAGAGGAACTGTACTTGAGTGTCTCTTTAAGGGAACTGTGATGGATTCTCTCAGAGTGGCTGTGGTGGCTCCTCTCAGAGTGACTGCGGCGGCTCCTCTCAGAGTGACTGCGGCGACTCCTTTCAGAGTAACTATGTCGACTCCTCTCTGATAGACCGTCACGAGTCCTCTCAGTGCTTTGAGTTCTCTCAGAGTGACTGCGAGGACTCCTTGAAGAGGGCCTGCGTGGCCTCGTCTCAGAGGGACTGTAATGGGTTCTCCCAGAGTTGGGTCCTCTGCTCTCAGAGGGACTGTTATCAGTTCTTCCAGAGAGACTGCCATGGTTTTTTTCAGAGGCATTGCGACGTTTCCTGTCTGATGGACTGCGATGGCTCCTTTCTGAGGGACTGTGACATCGCCTCTCAGAGGGACTGCATTGCTTCCTCTCCATGGGACTATGTGATCTCCTCTCAGGACTGGGTCCTCTCCTTTCTGAGAGGCTGCGATGGTTCCTCCCAGAGAGACTTTGGAGGGTTCTCTCAGAGGGACTGCGATGGTTTCTCCTTGAGGGACTGCGATGGCTCCTCTCAGAGAGACTTCGAAGCGTTCTCTGTGATGGACTGTGAAGGTTTCTCCTAGAGTGACTGCAATGGCTTCTCTCAGAGAGACTTCGAAGCGTTCTCTGTGATGGACTGTGATGATTTCTCCTAGAGGGACTAAGATGGCTCCTCTCAGAGAGACTGCAAAGGGTTCTCTCAGAGGGGCTGCACTGGCTCCTCTCAGAGGGATTATGTGAGGGTCTCTCCCCAAAGAAGCTAGGCTGGTGTTGCTTCCTGGATGTGTATTTCTCTTTAAGGTGACAGTGCCAGATTCTCTTCAAGAGGAAACCAGGTACAATTCTCCCTTGCCCCTGAAATCTGGCTGCTGGTTTGGGAAAGTTCTTAGACTCCTGGCTGGAGATGTCATCTTTGTGGACATTTTCCTTTGCTCCATGGCTACTGTCATTTTGAAATGTCCCCAAAGGCTGCATGATTGAAGTGGTTTGAAAAGAGGTACCTTGTTGGGAAACTGTGGACTCAAGCTGTTGGAGAGGTGTGGGTTGGAAAGACTTCTCTCTTTTTGGCTGTTGAGCTGATATGCATTGGTCTGTCATTCCCCACAATATGTCTTCCTGTTTAGTGGTTGGATCTGTTGATCTTTGCTTGACTACTGGAATCCTGTATCTTTTGCTATCTCTTGGTGAGCAATAATCCCTGGCTTTTTGTTTTGTATGGTCGTTTTTGCTTGAACACAAATTGTCTGGCCTTGTCATGTCCTCAGGCTTCCGTCCAACCAAAGCTATAATTCTGTGTGCTGTTTGGAATGCTTGCCGTAGGCCCTGAAAAAGAAGTTGCATGAACTTGGGCTGGGAAGGTTTCTTAGGTTGTCTTTTTAAAGAAGCAGTGCTTGTCTGAGTTGCTCTAATCCTCTTCCTTCTTAAAGGGGCTGATAATTCTCTAGAAGGACTCTCTATTGTGGTTTTACTGATTGTATAGGATTTTGTTTTTCGGGTTCTCAGTCCCTTGGTGAGTCTTTCCTGTGAATATTTTGAATCAGACATCTTTTTGGTTCTCACTTTAGCCCATTTTACATCCTGATTACTTTCAGAGTCACTCTCTGATAGGGAAGGAACTTGAGGGAATTCGTGGTGCCTACACTGTCCAATTTCTGTCTTTCCTACTGCATCAGGGATGTCCCATTGTCTTTGCCTGATGTGGAGTTGTCCAGGAGCAGGAGACTGGGAAGACCCAGAATGGAAATCTCTTGTGGGAGTAAGACTCTTGGAAGATGGAATATTGATTTTAGCTTTCCCTTGTGATGGTGATGTAAGGCTCCTTGGTATGACTGATCTGTCTCTTCCATGATACTTGGAGACTTGGGGTCTTTTCCCAGTTCGCAACCTAAAGCCAAGATGCAACCGAATCTCACCATGGCCTTCAGGGGTACTTACAAGATGGAGCTGTGGATAGATAAGAAGATAAGGCCCAAAAGTAGCCTGTAATTTATGACAGCAATTAAATCCTGAACATCGACCACACTGTAAGCATATTGGGTATTTCAGAACAAGACCTGAAGCTAAAGGTGGAGGCACATTGGGGGGTATTTGACTCTTTAAGAGTTTTGCTGCTATTTTTAGCTGCAGATCTTGCAGGTGGAACTGTTCTGAGAAGTCAGTCTTGTCCTGGGAAAGAAAACTTGCCTTGAGGGAGTGTTGGGACTCAAAAATCCTTGTCTGTGAATCACTCTGGGAGTTTTCACACTCTTCCATAAGAACAGTATTTTCCCTATTATAAAATATCCTGAGGGAAGATTCTGACTTTACTAGGGCAGGAAACTGGCTCCTTGTGCTTGAGATAGGTAGGTGCTGAGTGACTTCTTGGGACATATGACTGAGCTTCAAGTTTGTTTTCTTTATTCCTAACCTAGTCCCAGAGTATTGCTGTATAATGGACGATATGGAGCCACGTGTCCACATCCTTAAGGCCATTCTTTTATCATGACCCTGGTATGAAGTATGTCTCTGAATATAGTTTCTGGCCCCTGAAGACTGTGAGATAGTACCTCGACCCTTCTGTAGAAGGCTCTGGGAAAATTCCATCAGTTCAGCTGGAACCCCAAATAAATTCTGAATAGATTGACAGATATCTTCAGTGGCTCTTTCTGCTAAACATGTTCGAAAACAAAGCTTGCTATCCATAGTGGTCCCTAAGGCATTCCCCAGCATTAGCATAGTGGAGAGGTATTTCCTAGGTAGTCTCTGTCTACAGGCACGACTCTCCAAGACATTCTGTTGTCTTCGCAGGAAAGAGCGGATAGGTCCTCTTTGAGACCCTGATCCTGCATGCAATTTCTCAGGTGGTACTCTCCAGCTTCGTGGTAGATATTGAGAATGTCTGTGGAGTGAATTCTCTAACTTCTCCATGTGCTTCCTCTTAATTCTCTCATTCACTCCCCATATCTCAAGATGTGGGTTTTCCACAGTGTTCCCTGTCTTATAAAAGGGTTGATTATGAAGAGGTAAGGGAATAGCTGAAGACTGTATCATAGTAGAGTCTATATAGGTTTCCACAGGCTTCAAAATATCTATCTCACAGTTTTTCATATCCAAAGCTCTTGATACTTCTGGCTTCCCAGAATCCAAAAGGCCTCCTAATTCAGATGTTTTGACAGAGTTTGAAATGAGTGGGATTGATGGGCTGTGTAGTAACCTAGGGAAATAATTCCTTACTTGTAACTGTTCTCCTGACATTAACTCCTCAGAGTGCCTATTTTGACACACCTGTCCTTGATTCAAATCATCAGATTCCATTATATTAAGAAGCTCTGTTTTTATCCCTGTGGAGTTTATAGCTTGAAGCCTTTGCTCATGAGTAAAGACTGTAGATTTATCAAATGGAGAAGTTTGCTGTAAGGTTAATTCTGTAGATTTCACTGGAATATTTGCCCTTGGAGTTACTACAATAGGTTGAAGATGTGCCCTTGGGAATGAATTCAAACAATTGTTAATCCCTGATCCTATGGCAACATCTGTTGGTTCTACAACCTGAGGAATTGGTCCTGGTGCTAGTTTCTCAGATTTTGCAATCTGAAGCAGTGGCCTTGGGATTAACACAGTCTTTATAATTTGAAAGCCTGTCATCTCTGTTTTTTCTAAAATTTGGTGTTTTGACTCTGTGATTAATTTCTTAGATTCCACATTTTGTAACCATGGGCTTGAGGCAAATTCTGAGGGTCTCTCATCTGGTAGTTTCGAAGTCAAGTCAATATATTCTTCTATTTGAGGGGTTGGCCTTGGTGTTTCCACAGACTTTACAACTTGAAGTGGTGGCCCAGGGGTCACTTTTGCAGATTTAGCAACTTTTGGGGGAGCTACTGGGGATATCCCTACTGACTGAGCAACTTGAAGCTGTGTCTTTATGGATTCTGTGACTTGACTGTGATTCTGTGGGTGTGTTAACCCAACTGATATCTCCCCTTGCTGCCATGTTTCAGAGGTTAGCTCTATAGATTCTCCATGTCCCACAGCTTGATTTGTTTGCTTTGGGGACACCTTTAAAAAATCACCCTTTTTCACCCACTGCTTAGAAGTCAAATTTATAGATTTTGGGAGTTGAGATCCTAACCCTAATGTTATTCCTGAAGATCCCACATCATGTTGTGACTTTGGGGTCAATTCCATAGGTTCTTCAGAAGTCAAATCGACAGATCTAGGAACTTGATGTCCTAGTTCTGATGTCCTCCCTGAAGCAGAATCCATGACATGGCATGATTTTTGCATCAGTACTATAGATTCTTCTTTTCGTGATATCTTCTCAGAGATTGCCCCTATAGGTTCTAAGGCTTGAGGAGAGAGATTTGGAGATTTCTCTGCATATCCAGTGGCTTGACTTATTGGATTTGGGGTCATTCCAAGGAATTCCTTCCCTTGCAGCTTTGATTCACAGGTTAACCCCATAGGTTCTGTAATATGAGACTTGAGCTCTGGGGTTATTCCTTCAGAGTCTATAATTTGCTGCAGTGCCTGTGGATATAACTCCCTCAATTTTTTAACTTGAGGCCATGACTGAGAGAGCAACTCCAGAGTTTCTTGGATTTGGTAACTTTTCTTTTGGTTTAATTCTAAGGATTTTAAGTCTTGATCCCATAGCACTGGAGTCAGATCAACAAATTCTGGTACTTGAAGATCTAGTTGTAAAGGTATTCCTGAAGATTCCATAGCTTTATCTGATGGCTTTGGGGTCAACTTCACAGATTTCTCTACAGCTTCTATGCCTTTATGTGGCAACCCTTGTTTCATTTCTGATGACTCTGTGGCTCGATAAATCAAATCCACAGATTCAGGGACTTGCAGTCTTGGTTTTGGGATCATCTCTGCATAGTCTACAAACTGATACCCTGGTCTATGGATTACTTCAGGAGATTCTGTGATTTGATAACTTGTGTTTGGAGATTCAATCCCAGATTTCACTCTTTGAGGCAGTGCCACAGACTTTAGAATTTGTTGCAGAGACACTGAAGACAATTTCACATGTTTTACACTTTCTAACTTTGTCTCTGGCATGAACTCCAAAGATTTCATACCTTGTTTCTGTGATTCTAGAGGCAAATTTGAAAATTTGACACTTGTCAATGCTGGTCCTGGTGAGAACTTCCTAGTTGGCTCTGGTGGTAACCCCACTGGTTTCACACCTTGCCATCCTAAAGTAAACTCTCGGCAATTCACACCTTGCTGTTGGGACCCTATCCTCACTTCTGCAGGTTTTACCTCTTGGACACATGATTCTGGTGCAAAGGCTATTTTTCTCACACTATGCTGTGTGAGGTCTGAGGGAATCTCCTCATAATTCATACGCTGAGGCTCAGTATTTAACTCCACAGATTTCACTTTTTGAAAACAGGGCTCTACTGCAAGCATCTTATATTTCAAGTCCTGAAGTGCAGAGTCTGAAATCAATTTTACAGAATTTGTACCACAAATGACTGGCTGTTTACTCATCTCTACAGACTTTATATCTTCCAGCAGTGGCTCTGGTAGAAATACTTTAGATTCCACACCATTTGACTGAGGTCCCAAAGTGAACATGGGTTGTACAACTTGCTGCTGTGACCCAATTTGGTTCTCCAAAAATTGGACCCCTTGAAACTTTCTTGCTAGAGTTAACTCAGAAGATTTCACACTTTGCAAATTCAGTGGGCCAGAGTTAAATAGAACAGATTTTGTACCTTGACATTGTAACCCAGAGTTCAAGTCACATGGCTTCATGTTTTGTACCTGTGGCTCTGGACTAAACTTAATAGAATTTGTGCACTGAAGTTTGAACTCTGAATTCAAGAATTCAGAAGGCTTCTTACCTTTAAGTTTTGAAACTTCAGTTAATTCAGATGGTTTCACACTTTGCAAATGTGGCCCAGGGTTGCACCCAACTGAGTTTACACATTGAAGTTGTGGCCCTGGAATGCATGCAGAAGAATTTACACCTTGCAAATGTGGCCCAGGGTTGCACCCAGTAGAGTTTACACACTGATATTTTGGCCCTGAAATGGATGCAGAATTTGCATCTTGCACATGTGGCCCAGGGTTGCACTCAGAATTTACACACTGAAGTTTTAGCCCTGGAATGCATGCAGAAGAATTCACAGCTTGAAAATGTGGCCCAGAATTACATCCAGTAGAATTTAAACACTGAGGTTTTAGCCCTGGAGTGGATGCAGATGAAGTTACACCTTGAAAATTTGGCCCCAGGTCGCACCCGCTAGAATTTACACACTGAGGTTTTGGCCCTAGAATGCAGGCAGAAGAATCCACATCTTGCAAATATGGCCCAGGACTGCATCCAGTAGAATTTTCACACTGAATTTGTGGCCCTGCAGTGGAAGAAGAAGAATCCACACCTGGCAAATGTGGCCCAGGGTTGCACCCAATAGAATTTACACACTGAGGTTTTGGCCCTGGAATGCATGCAGAAGAATTCACACCTTGCAAATGTGGCTCAGAATTGCACCCAGTAGAATTGTTGCACTGAATTTGTGGCCCTGGAGTGGAAGCAGAAGAATCCACACCTTGCAAATGTGGCTCAGGGTTGCACCCAATAGAGTTTACACACTGAGGTTTTGGCCCTGGAATGCATGCAGAAGAATTCATACCTTGTAAATGTGACCCAGGGTTGAACTCTAAAGACTGTGTGCCTGGAAGCTCTGTTCTCAGGCACAGCTTAGAAGATTTTACATCTTGCAAATGTTGCTCAGAATTGAATTCTATAGATTTCACATCTTGAAGATTTGTCCCTGTGCATAATTCTGAGGACTTTATATGCTGCAAAGGTGGTTCGTGATTGCACGTCATAAATTTTACACTTTGAAACTGTGGCCATTTACACAGTTTATGAGATTTCTCATCTTGCTGCTGATTTCCAGCATTGAATTCAGAAGGTACCACACTATGAATCTTTGATTCCAAGGGCATCTCTCCAAGTATGGCAGCCTGTAATTCTGAGCCATAGTTGGTCTCTGCATAATTCATTGTTTGATGGTTTGTGGACTCAGATTTCACATCTTTCAACTTTGCCCCAGGATTGAATTCCATAGATTTAACATCTTGAAGGTGTGTCCTTGGTGTCAATATAGATGATTTTGTATTTTGTGACTGAGGGGCTGAGTTGAACAGCAAAGATTTTCTGTCTGGTACCTTACTTAGAGTCAGCTGAAAAGATTTCCTATCTTGCCACAGTGGCTGAGACATGAACCCCACAGATTCATCTTTTTGAAGCTTTGTCCTTGGGATCACTTCAGAAGATTTCACACCCTGCAAGTCTGGTCCAGAACTGAACGCCATAGATTTGACATCCTGAAGCTCTGTCCCCAGGATCAACTTAGAATATTTTATATCTTGTAACTTGGGGCCAGAGTTGAACTTCATAGAATCCCCACCTTGGAGCTTTGTCTTTGATATTAACTCAGATGTCACATCTTGTAACTTTGGACCATGGTTGAATTGTGAAGATTTCATATCTTGCATCTTTGTCCCTTCAATCAACTCAGAAGATTTTTTACTTTGTATCTGTGGTACAGAGTTGAAATCCAGTGATTTCACACCTTGAAGTTTTGTCTCTGTTTTCACCTCAGAAGATTTTGTACTTTTGAAGTGTTCAGAACTGAACTCCCTAGATTTCATGCCTGGAAGTTTTATACCCATGATCAGTTCAGAAGATTTCATATCTTGTAACTGTGGGCCTGAGTCTGGTCCTTCAGATTTCATGCCTGAACACTTCCTCCCAAGGGCAAAATCAGGTTCCTCACCTTGTGTCTTCAGACTAGGTTTGAATTCTACAGATTTCACACATTCAAGCTTTTTCCCTGGGATCATATCAGATTTCACATCTTCTACCTGTGGTTCGGAACTGAAATCCATAGATTTCACATCTTGAAGCTTTATACCCATTAAAATCCTGGAAGATTTTATATCTTGCAACTGTGGGTCTGATTTGAATTCCACCAATTTCATTTCTTGAAGCTTTGTCCTCAGTGTTGACTCAGAAGATTTTATGCCTTGCAGCTCTGGCCCAGGTTTGAAGTCTGTAGACTTAACATTTTGAATCTTGGTCCCCAGGGTCAAATTAGAAACTGGCATACCACCTTTCAACTGTAAGGTGGGACTTGACTTAATGTATTTCATACATTGGGACTTTTTCTCAGATGTCAACTTAGAACATTTTACACTTTGCTCACATTTGAAGTCCTCAGATTTCATACCTTGAGGCTTTGTCTGAAGTGCCAACTTGGATGGTTTCATACCTTCCAAGTGTAGTAGGGAGTTCAGCTCTACAATTTTATCATTTTGTAATTGTGACTCTTGGCTTAATAGCCCAGATTTCACTCCTGGAAGCAGAGACTCTTGTATAAACATTACAGACTTCACACCTTGAAGCCATGTCCCTGAGGATGATTTTAAGGGTTTCACTTCTTGCAATTTTGGTCCTGGGATCAACTCAGAAGATTTCACATCTCGCAAATGAATACCAGGTTTGAACGTTATTGATTTTACATCACTGTGTTTTGATCTTGAAGTTGGGTCACATGATTTCATGCTTCTCAACTGCAGCCCAGATTTCAAATTAATCGGTTTTAATCCTTGAATCTGATATTCCTGGAGTGATGCTGAAGGTTGTATACTTCGGAGCTTTGGCCTTGGAGTCAAGTCAGTTGTCCTTGCATTTCTTAACTGTACTGAAGGTTTCAACTCTACAGTTGTAATACCTGGAGATTGTGACCCAAGATTTAGCATAGTTTCCATAACTTGGAGCTCAGGTCCTGATATCCACTGAATAGACTTCATACTTCCAAGCTGTGGTCCTTGGTGTAACTCCACAGTTTTCATGCCTTGAAGCTGTGGCTCTGAGATTGATGCAAAAATTTTCCCTTTTTGTTGTTCTGGTCCTGGGAACACTTTAGGGATTTTCACATGTGGCAACTGTGGCTCAAGATTAAACTCTACAGATTTTGCTTCTTGAAGTTTTGTCCCAAGAGTCAATTCAGGTGACTTCACACAACTTAACTGTGTGGAAGGCTTCAGTTTTGCAGGTTTAACACCTTGAAGTTGTGACCTAAGATTTAACCCTGCAGATTTTACACTTTGGAACTCAGGCCCTGGTATCCACTGAATACATCTCCTACTTCCAACCTGTGGTCCTTGGTGTAACTCCACAGTTTTCACATCTTGAAGCTGTGATTCTGAGGTTGATGCAAAAATTTTCTCTTTTGGTTGTTCTGGTACTGGGGACAATTTAGGGATTTTCACATGCTGCAACTGTGGCTCAAAATTAAACTCTGAAGATTTTGCTTCTTGAAGTTTTGTCCTAAGAGTCAATTCAGATGACTTCACACCTCCCAACTGTATGGATGGCTTCATTTCTGCAAATTTGACACCTTGAAGTTGTGACTCAAGATTTAACCCAACAGATTTCATATCTTGGAACTCAGGTCCTGGTATCCACTGAATAGATCTTATACTCCCAAGCTGTGGCTCTTTGTTTAACTCCACAGTTTTCATACCTTGTGGCTCTAAAGTTGACTCCAAGGGTTTGGCATGGTATAGCTGTGGTCCTGGGGTCAACATGTGAGATTTCATACTTTGCAGTTGTGGTGCACACTTGAATTCTTTAGCTTTTACATCTTGAATAACTGGTTCTGGAACTAATTCAAATGATTTCATGTCTTTCAACTGTAGCTTGGGGTTGAGATCTACAGATTTTATACCTTTAGACTTGGGCTCTGGAATTAATGCCAAAGATGTTACACTTTCTGACTCAGACCCTCTTTTCAGTTGGTCTGCATTCACACACTCTGGTGAGCTTAGAGGTATCTGGCCATTCCCTCTAGGCTCAAGAGTTAAATCTGTAGTTTCCATCCCTTGGTACTGTTGCTGTGGGGCTAAATCCACAAACTTTACCTCTTGAGACCCTTGACTTTTGGTTACATTCATAGATTTTAATTCCTGCTTCTTTACCCTTGGGGTTAACGTCGTAGATTTTTCACATGGGTGGTGTGAATCTGGAGTCTCCTTTGCAGATGTTAAACTTTGCAGCTTAAAACATGGGGTATCCACATGTTGCATACCTTGCATTTGTGGCTCTAAAGTCAATTCCTTGGGTTTCATACTTTGCAGTTGAGACCCTTGAGGCACTTCCATAGATTTACCAAACTGAAACAATGGCCCTTGTGCAAAAGCCACAGAATTCTTACTTTGCCTCTTTGGTCCAAGTTTCAATTCCAAAGCTTTTGCATCTTGAGCCTGTTTACCTGGGACTAACTCCACAGTTTTTGTATCTTTAGTTCTTGAACTTGGAATCAACTTCACAGATTTCACATCTTCCAGCTGGGGACTTGGAAGTATCTCTACAGACTTCATACTCTCTGGGTATGGTCCTGGAATTAAGATCATAGATTTCCCATCTTCCAGCTGCACTCCTGAAGGCAGCAACTCAGATTTTAAACCCTTAAGTTTTGAGCCTGGAATCAGCTCTTCAGATTTCATATCTACTGTCTGTGGTCCTGGTGTTAATACCTTAGATTGGACTTCTCCTGGCTTTGGCTCTGATGTTAACAGCATAGATTTCATGCTTCCCAAATGTGGATCTGGGGTTAAACCCACAGATGTCATATCTTCTAGCTGTGGCTCTGAGGTCAGCTTCTCAGATTTTAAATCTTGCAGCTTTGAGATTAGGGTCTGCTCCACAGGTTTTACATCTTTCAACTGTGGTCCTTGGATCAATTCAGAAGATTTTATATCTTGTGACTGTGGTCTTCTAGTTAATTCAAAATGGTTTACACTTGATAACTGTATCCCAGGAGTTATCTCCATAGATTCTACATTTGGTATGTATGACTCTGGTTCTAATTTATAAGAAGTTTCATCTTTAAAGCACGATGGTTGATTCATTGTTACATATTTTACATCTTGAAACAGTGGTTCTGGTCCTAACAACACTGGCTTAACCTCTTCATTCTTTGGCTGTGAGGTCAACTCCAAAATTTTTACACATTGCAACTGTGGCCCTAAGGTTAACTCTGAAGATTTTATATCTTGATGTTGGATTTCTGGTGTTAAGTCAAAAAATTTGACATCTTGTAGCCATGGCCCTGGGCTAGGCCCTACTTGTTTCATATCTTGAAACCCTGGAGACATCTTTGCTAATTTGGAATCATCCACAGAATTTATACCATGAAACACTGATCCTGGGATTTGCTCCCCAAATTTGACATCTTGAAGCTTTGGTCCTGAAGTTGACTCAGAAAATCTGATACCTTGTTGCCACAGCCCTAGATTTACTTCCTCAGATTTCACACTTTGAGATTGTGGTTCTGAGGTCAACATCTTAGATTTTATGCTATGAAACTGTGATCCTTCAGTAGGCAAAACAGAATTCATATCTTCAAGCTCTCGCTCTTGGTTTAACTGGAAAAATGATTCTGGTACAAATCCTAGAGACTTTATATCTTGAAGCTGAACTCCTGGTATCAACTGTATATGTTTGAAATCTTGATACTTTGGTTCTGAGATCAAATCAGAAAACTTGACATCTTGCAAGCATGGTCCTGGGTTTATTTCCACAGATTTCAAACCTTGAGCTTGTGTTTCTGGAATCAGTTGTAAAGATTTGATATTTTGATACTTTGTCCCAGGGATAAAATCTAATAATTTGATTTCTTGTATCGGAGAACGTTGAGTCATTTCATCAGATTTCACATCATAATGTGGGGGTCCTGAGATTAACTCTATAGATTTTTCTTGAAGAAGTGGCCCTGGAGATAACTTTGAAAATCTGACACTTTGCAACTGTGGCCCTGGAGTCAGTCTAGGAGATTTGATACTTGGCTGCTGTAGGCGTATAAGTAAGTCCATAGATTTTACACTTTGAAGCTGTGCCTTATCAGTCAATTCCTCCAATGACATACTTTTTAGCACTGGCTTCTTAGATTCTACCCTTCCAGTAGATGGCTGTTGGATTAAATTCACATTTATTCCTTGGAGCTGTGGCACTAGGGTCAAGTCTATAATGTGTGGTTTTGGTCTTGTGGTTAACTTTGTAGATCCTGCCACTAATGGGGAAAGATCAGAGGTTAATTCAACAGATTTCAAGTTTTGCAATAATGACTCTGATTTCTGATACTGCATTTCTGGTCCTAGAGTCAATTCCAGAGATCCTGTTTCTGGAATAGCCCCCTGGGTCTTAGCATCTTGAGGCATTGCAAACCCCACAGTTTCTGTGTTTTTATATTCTGATCTTAGGGGTATCTCTGATAACTTGGTAACTTCTGAACATGGTTCTAGATTCGGATGAATAAACTTCACACGTTGGTGCTGTGGCTCTGGGGTCACATTTTGTACCTCTGATTCTGGTAGCAAAGCCAGAGATTCTTTTATTGTGTGTTGTGATTCTAGAGTCTTCCCCATCTCTTTTGTAACTTGGCTCCTAGTTTTACAAGTATCTTGGAATGATGTTGAGTTTATAGATTCTGAAGTTTGATTCAGTGGTACTGGGTTAATTCCTAAAGATGATTTTATCAACCCAATAGATTCTTCCACTTGATGACAAGTGTCAGAGGTCAACTTTGCTTCTGTTCCTTTATATCTTGGCTCTGAGATTATCCCTGAAGATTCTAAGGTTTGATGCCATGGGGTCACTCTTTCAGGTTCTATGGCTGGATGACTTGCTTTGGGGTTCAACTCCATAGGTTTTACTGCTTGAAGGTATGTACCTGAGACGAATTCCTCCACTTTTATACTTTGCACCTGTGTCTCAGGAATTAACTTCCTACATTCTACCATTTGAGTTTTTGTGTCTTCAAGCAATTGTTCAGGGGCTATCTTATCAGAGCTGATATATTGTAACCATGGCTTTGGAGCCAACTCTATAGATTTTGTATCTTCCAGCACTGGTATTCGGGGCAACTCTATAGTTTTTATATCTTGAAACTCTGGTGGTAGGGACAAATGAATATATTCTATACCTTGAAACTGTGAACTTGGGATCAAATCTGTAGATTTCCTTCTTTGCAACTGTGGTGTTGGGGCTAACTCAGCAGATTTTAGTGGTTGTGGCACTAGCGTCACTTGGCCAGATTTCACACCTTGAAGCTGAGACCCTGGGTCTGACTGCACAGATTTTTCACTTTGCTCCTGTGATATGGGTACTAACTCCTCAGCTTTTACACTCTGACTTTGAAGTTCTGGGGCCAAGTCTATGGATCTCATAGTTGGGATTGGCTGCCCATATTTTACCATTTGTGGGACTAAACTTGTGGTTATGTCTACAGATTTCATATTTTGCAATCTTGGTTCCAGAATCAGGTTCTCAGATTTTACATTTTGCACTCCTGGGGATAACTTGGTAGAATCTATAACCTTAAGTTGTGGCATTGGCTGCATCCCCATATATTGCATGCCTTGAAGCAGTGATGAATCTGCCACTTCAGATTCTGTGACTTGATGCTGTGGCTTTTGGCTCATTCCTATAGATTCTGTGCCTTGATCTGGTGACTCTGGGATTATCCCCAAAGATTCCATGATTTGATGATATGACTGTGTCATCTCTACAGATTTCTTTGTTTGTAGCTCTGTGCCAGAGGTCAACCCCATGGTTTCTATCACTTTATGGCTTTGCCTTAGGCTCATCTCTGAATATTCCAGGATTTTGTGCCAAGGGGTCAACCTCAAAGGATCCATGTCCTGATGAGGCAGTACTGAGGTTAATGACATAGAGTCTCTACCTTGATGTTGCGGAGTCATCCCCAGAGAGTCTGGCACCTGAATCTGTAACCCAGAAGTCAATTCTAGAGACTCCTTGACTTGAGATATTGGCTGTGGGATCAAACTTGCAGTTTGAGAGTGTGAACCTTGGGTCAAACCCCCAGCTTCTGTAGCATGTAGCTGTGCTGGTGGAATTATCCCCATGAAATCCATGGCTTGTAATAGTGCCACTGGTGTTACTTTCATGTAATCCATGACTTGATGTGATGGTGTTGAGATCATTTCCTGTGATTTTGTGTTTTGATGTGTTGGCCCTGGGGAAATCTTCACTTGTTCCATGCCTTGATTTTGTGGTCCCCAGGTCATGCTCACTGATTCCATGACTTTATGCTGTGGCCCTGGGGTCATTTCCACTGTTTCCACAACTGTATGTTGTGGACGTGGACTCATCTTTCCTGGTTTTGTAGCTTTATGGTCCAGCAATGTATCTATCTTTACTGACTCTTTGACTTGATATTGTGGCTTTGGGGTCATTCCCACTGACTCTATGATATGTGGATGTGATTTGTTAATCATCCCCATAGAATTCATGACTTGAAGCAATGCCACAGGAGTTACCTTCACATTTTCTGTTACTTGATTCAGTCTTGAGGCTATACTCTTTGAATCCATAACTTGGTTCTGAAAACTTGATTCAGTTATTTGATTTGGTGGGTTAGGATCTATATTCATTCTTTCCATGGCTTCCATTGGTTTCACAACTTGATTTGGTAGCTGTGAGAACAAACCCATGGATTCTATCATTTCTGAATGTGATTCTTGGATCATCCCCATTGAATCCATGACCTGTAGCAATGCCAATGGAGTTACCTTTATGCTATCTGTGACTTGATATGGTAGCCTTGGGGTCAGCTCCACATTAGTCATTTGTGTCTTATGCTTCTGTATCTTTTCTTCTGGGGCACCTATGACCCTCTGACTTATACTGAGCTCTAGCATGTGTTTTGGGTCCTTCTTTGATAAAGCAGTTTCATCTTGAATTATGTTGACTCCTAAACTCCTGGAAGATGGAATGCCAATTGACATAACTAAAGGCTTAGATTCAAGGATTTGGGGGTCATCCCCAGATTGTAGTTGCTTACTTGAGATTAGTGACTGTGAAATTTTTGTTTCTGTCCTATTTGTTCCAGATCCCACTCCAATGTTCACCTGGAGCTGAAATGATGGAAAGTCTGAAGATTTATTGTTGGTATTTTGCTCAGTGCTTAGACAAATGGGCATAGATGATTGGGGTTTTGGGTTCTCTGGTTCAGGGACTCCTTTTTGTACTTTAATTAAATAATCAAGCATTGTCCGTGATTCTTTAACAGGCAGAGGCACCATTTGTTCCTGCAAAGTACAAACTTTCCAAGGCATATGTCCTTCAAGCTCCCCTCTTGCCAAAGGAGAGAGCTGGAGTGGAGCATACCCTGGGAGTTGTGATCTCTCATTCAAAACAAAATTTTGCCCATGATCTGATACCAAATGACTCTTGCTCTTTGTCTTATCTTTTGATTTCTCCTGTTGTCTGCAGAGATTCAGGGGTTCAAAAATAGAGTTAATAAAAGAGGTTCGAGGTTGTAAGCTTGAAAGAGCTGCCAAATTCTGAAAAAGTTCTGATTTCTCAGGCTCTGTCAGGTGATATGGAGGCAGGGATGTGCCTTGGTTCCCGGACACAGATGGTTGATTTGGGGGGGAAACAGGTAAACTATTGCTCTGGAATTGCCAAGTTGTTTCTTCAGAAAAGATAGGATGATAAGACAGGCCAGAGCTATTGCTTGATGATCCAGAGGAGATATTGTGGTCAGTGGAATGCTTTGTCTTCCTACAGTAACAAGAAGATAGAACAGTCTCCTGAGCCGCAAGAACAGAGGAGGTGGAGGAAGAAGTCATATCCTGGAATTCAGACAAATCCAGTTCCATAAGACTTGATCTAAGAAATAAATAGAAATATTTGCATTTGCTTTGAAGTTGGAAAAAAAACAGGGAGAGGAAAGCAAGTGGATATTTTAAATGCATAATATTTTTGGTCAGAGGGAGAGCTGGAATTAAAAACAAAGTTGCTTTGCCTCAGATACACGATACAAAGAATTCCTCCATCAGGACAAAAGGGAGGAAAATATTCTCATTCTACTCAGAAATAACCCTTAGATCAGTTCGAACCCAGAACTTTCTCCACTACCAAAACTAACTCTTCTCTCTCTGCCTCCCTCCTGTAGCTCTTCCTTCCTCCCTCTTAAATTCTCTACCATCTTCAATTCCCCATCCAGAAATTATGTTCCCTGACCTTGCATTTTCCAGGTGTTGGAAGATCTGTCGAAGACTCCTGTCCATTGACCAGAGTATATAGTCCTGGGTCCATCCCACAGGGAGTCCTGAAATACTAGATGCAGCAGATTATGTCAATGTAGTTGAAGTGATATTAAAGTACCAGTAAGTAAACCACTTAGAAGAAAGATTTAACTTAGAAAGAAGACAACTATCACAGTGAAGGAAGTAAAACTAGCAAGTATTTTACTCCTAACTTTTTTTTTTCAGTATTTGGGGGTTGAACCCAGAGCCTCACACATGTTAGGCAAGCACTGTACCTCTGAGCTGCACTTCAAGCCCCATTTTTACTTTTAGACAGGTTCTCGCTAAATTGTGCCTCTGGCCTCAAGCTTGCAATCTTCCTGTCTTAGACTCTCAAGTCACTGGGATTACAGACATGCACCAAGGTCCCTGGACTTATTCCTTACTTTTAAGTTAGGATAGTTTCTTAGTAGGATAGACTGAAGACAGACTTTACACACCATGTCAGATCAGCTTCGATGGAATCCATCCTGGGATTTTCTTCCAACTGTGGAACTGGGAATAGAATGGAGAGTCTATTAGCATCAACATCAAATGGCACAACCCTCTCATTTTGCAAATAAAGAAACAAAGATGATGTCATGCCCAAGATCATAAAGTTAATTAGTGTTAGAGCTCAGGTCTCAAGTTAAAAGAAAATGTTCCTGAGCCGGGTGTGGTGGCGCATGCCTGTAATCCTAGTGGCTTGGGAGGCGGAGGCAGGAGGATCGCAAGTTCAAGACCAGAGGCAGTCTGCGTAACTTAGTGAAACCCTGTCTCAAAAAGTAAAAAAGTGGACTGGGGGTGCAGCTCAGTGATCTAGCACTTGCAGAGCATGCAAGCGCGAGGCCCTGGGTTCAAATCCCAGTACCACAAAAAAGTAATAAATAAATAAATAGATTAATTAATTAATTAATTAATTAAAAATGTTCCTATGCTGCCTTCACTGTATAGTAGATGTCAGCTGTTGGGAAGACCAGGAATAATCATGGGAATACAAAGTTGGAGGTGGGGAAACAGAAGTCCTGATACATATCTTTTCCTTCAGAGAAGTCTGTCCAACATCTAGGTAGGGCGATAAAGGTACCAAAACTTTGCTCACCAAATTCTTGGTAGTTAATCTCTGTCTGTTCTCCTGTCTCACCAAGTTTCTTTCTCATACTTTGGGGTTTGCAAAAAAGTAGATGAAAAAAGGAATCACGAGGAAAAGAACCATGAAAGGAGCTACGGAGCTGTTTACATGTTTTTGGAAGTGGAAATGCTAGAAAGAATAGGCATACTCTCCAATTGCATCCTCTTTTTCAACCTCCTTCCACCTGCTATTTAAGGCTAGAGCCTTAAATCATATCCATAGTTAGTCTGTCATTAGCCTTGAGCTGAGGAGTAAAGGATAGGATCTTTCTGACCTGTGAGTCTCTGGATCTCTTTTAGTTTATGTTGCTTTGAAGTCTAGAGAAGCACAAAAAGAAAAAATTAAATCAGGTTATTTTCTAGGTTAGAGAATTTGTTGACAGCACATTTCATAGATAATAGATATTGATATATCTTATATATCAGATGTTGATATAGCTGGAATTTATAACCATATCATTAATTATCACCTCATTAATTCATGAATCATTTATTGAGTACTTACTAAGTTCTAGGTATTGTGTGGGGTGCTGAAACTGTTAAGATAAATATGAACTCTATAGTCTAGGAACTTATACTAGTAAGGAAAATAATGGGTTAAATAGATCTGTTAAAATACCATGTGGTGAATGTTGTACCAGAAATATAAATGTTAGGGAATACAGACAACAGTGATTAACTTCCTAAGAGAGAAGGAAAGAATTAGTCCATACGTAGCCATTTGTTCTGGAGTTTGAAGAATCAGAAGAAGATTTTTAGGTGAAAAATAGCATTGTAGGCAAGTGAGAACATCACTGAGAAGATCAGAATATCATGATTGTCAGATGCATTTTTGCGGAAGTGTGGGAGATGAGAGTGAAAAGGTAAAGAGAAGGGAGATTATACCTGATGGTAGAATTTTAATTTTATTCTGTGGGTCATAATTTCCCAATGAGTAGTTAATAAACTCCTGGGGTTTTTGCAAAGGTGCTCCAGATTGCTTGAAAGGCAGCAATGACATTTGTTTTCAAATCAACAAATGATTATTTTTTTTCTATTTGAATCAAGACATCGGTCTCTTAAGAGTGTATCAAAAGAGTCTACACAACAATTAGTGGGAATATCATGAATATGTTCATGACTCAGTAACCCAGTTTACAACTCAGCAAAATACTCCGATGTGCAGTGGTAGTTTTGACCTTTAGATAGTTTTTAATTGATTTTACCCTTAGTCATATATTACTTAACAATTTATGTCCATAATGGACTATTGATTAAAAATAAGAAGAGAAAAACTATGTTGAAATACAAATTAATATGCTTACAAATGATCTTTCTGTATATTTATCTCAGATCTAAGTAATCTGAAAACACTTGCATCACAAAACACCTAAAAATGTTGAGTAACATACATCCTTTTAAATGCAGAATTTATCTCTTGTGAAAATAAAAGTAAAATCACAATGAAAGCAACATTGAGAACTTTTCAAAATGGACTCAGGAGCCTATTTAGGAAGCAGGACTTATGCACATTGCAGGCTACGGCCTAGGAATGTGAACTTCAGTTACTCCCACCCTTTGGCTACAGGCATCTGAAACAAACATAAGAGAAAACCAGATAATTACATTGTGCTCAGAGACTCAAGACCCATATCCAGAGGTTATCAAGCTCTTGTTTGTGGACATTTTACTAAGAGAGAGAGAGAGAGAGAGGTGGGGGGGAGAACATATATATTTATATATATATATATTTTGTATTGGTTACATAGACACTGTTCTTTCTCAGCATTCAACAGATAAATCAATATTGCTTACCCATATAAAGTCCCACTTCCCCTGCATTCTTCAGAACACTGATTCAGAGCTATCTGAATCTGGGTCTCCTGAATTGCAATTCTTAAGACCTTAAATAAGTTCTCTTACTTTTACAGTTTCTGAGTTTGAATTGATCAATATGCCTCAAAAGAGAGTGAGAGAACTCCCTTCAGGCCAAAAAATAAGAAAACAGAAAAAGCAAGAATGGGAACTTGGTAATTATTTCAATGTCCTATGTCATTTTCAGAGTTGATCAGTAGGGGTCTGGGTCTAGCAACAAGATTGAGACAAAGAAGAGGCCCATATGAAGCCTGTATTTGGAACTGATACCTCATAAAAAAGGGCTGGGATTAGCTCAGTTGGTAGAGTGCTGCGCTGCAGTCTCTAAGGTCCCCAGTTCAATTCCCAGCACTGCAAAAAATGGGAGAAGGACCTGGCAATCCACTCCCTAGGCAATCCCGAAACAGCCATTGAAAACCCTATGAGGGTCGCTATGAGTCGGATACCGACTCGACGGCACCTAACAACAACAATAGCCTCATAAAAAAGTCAGGATCCTTAAAGGGCTACATGCTCAGTGGAAACATGATGTGAAAGTTGTTGCTAAAAAGATAAAATTGTTCTTGTCAACTCTGACAAAATGAAAGCCAGGAAGTAACAAAGGGAGAGAGTTCACACTTGCCTGTCTGAGATACTGTCCCAAGGACTTTCTAAAGACCCAAGAAGAGATTCCTTCTTCCTGTACATGAACACCATGTGTTGCATGCCTCAGTACTTATAAACATATTTCTGTAACAAAATGTATCTTTAACATTCTTTAAGACTACAATTCAAGCCGAGCTTGGTGGCGCACACTGATAATCCTAGCGCTTAGGAGGCTGAGGCAAAAGGATTGATAGGAGTTCAAGGCCAGCCTGGTTTACATAGTGAGTTCAAGGCCAGCCTAGGCTACACAGGGAAATCCTGCTTAAAAAAAAGAAAAGAAAAGAAAAAGAAAAAGAAAAAAGTATACCACAACTCAAACATGAAACTCTCAACAAAACACTTGCCCAGCAATAGAACTTCCATCAATGAGTGGATGCCAACTCCTACCTTGGGTCTCTGAGTCCAGTGAAATTTGTGTACAAGTTGTTGTTAGGTACAGTCGAGTCGGTATCCGACTCACAGCAACCCTATGTACAACAGGTGAAACACTATTGTCAGTGCTTTCCTGCTATTCATAGGGTTTTTAATGGCTTATTGATTTTTTGGGAGTGGGTTGCCAGGTTCTTCTCCCAAGCCTACAGCACCTGGTGTTCCCAGCAGTCTCCCACCCAAGTACTAACCAGGCCTGACCCTGCTTAGTTTCGAGGATATGATGGGATCGGAAGCCACAGTGGTACAGCTGCAGGCTTTAGTATTCAAATAGTTTACCTAAATTTCTCACTCATTGCCTTTAAGAATTTCTCTTTTCCTCAACCTCTTTCAATACACCTATAATTTACTATGGTACACACCTTTACAATGCTCTGCTATTCCCAAATGTCATTATTCTTTGGAGACTCTCTTTCTGGTGGTTATTTAGGTTTGTAGTGGCTAGAAAACAAAACAAAACAAACAAACAAAACCTACCAAACATAAAACCCCTGCCTACCAGATAAGGAAGTTTGAGGTCTGGGTGTGTAATGCTTGGGATATGAAAGATCACCTTAAAATGCCCGTGTATTGATGGGTTGGGGCCCAATGCAATGTTCAGAGGTGGGGCTTTGGGGAAGTTACTGTTCATGTGGAGTGTGAGCTAACCAATGGATTGCTCCATTGATGGATTCATAATTTGATAGTATTCTTGAGAAGTGGTGGAAATCAGGAGGTGTAGTCTATTAGCTGGAGGAATTAGGTCAGTGAGGAGCATGCCCTTGAAGGTTATACCTTGTCCCTGTTCCCTTCCCCTCTCTGTGCCTCTGAGCTGCCATAAGGTGCCTAAAAGCAATGGAGCCAGCAGACCATGGATTGAAATTTCTAAAACCATGTGCCAAAATAAACCTTTTCTCCTTTAAGTTGTTTTTCTCAGGTATTTTGTCACAGTAACAAGAAACTGACTAACACAGAGTGAGAAAAAAGAGCCTTCTCTGAGAAGTTTAACTGAGTCTATCCACATGCAGGTTTGTAGTTCTAATTTATACTCATTGTGTAGCCAGGAACACTCAAACTAAAAATAAAAGCATGCTCCTGGGCTGGTAATGCTCCAGAGCAAAAAGCAAAAGTAAATGTAAATCTCCTTAGCAATTAAAAAGTAGAAGAGAAGCTAGATGCAGTGGTGTATGCCCATAATCCTAGCGACTTGGGAGATGGAGGCAGGAGGATGGTAAGGTTGAGGCCAGAGGCAGCCTGTATAACTTAGTGAGACCCTGACGCTAAATAAAAAAATATTTAAAAAATAGGCTGAGGGTACAGCCAAGGGGTAGAGCACTTGCAAAGTATATACAAGGTCCTGGGTTCAACCCCTAAGTACTGAAGAAAAAAAAAAGAAGAAAAAGAGAAAGGAGGAAGAAACGGTTTGAATAACTAAATGTAAAAATCCTGATGAGATGGTTAAATTTTTAGAAAAAATATAAAACACTAAAATTGCGCAAAAAGAAAGAAATCTTTTGAGTAGATCAAGAATTATGAAAGCAATTGAAATGATGATAAAAGACATTCTCCAACAGACCTAATATAAGAATTCATCAAGATTTCTCAATCACAAACAACTTATAAATAATAATAGCAAAGTGAAGAAAATGAGCAGATACTACATTTCCTAGTGACATATGTGCATAAAAGTCAACTTTTTCTCCAAGGTCTGAGGATTTGAATTAAGGACTGGAACTACTTCAGTATCCATCAATAAGGGAATCAGTTAAATGGAAAAAGACTTGAGTAGTCTTCATTTAAGTGTATTTTTTATTTGACCACTGTTACAGTTTGAATCTAAAATATCCCCCAAAGGTCATGTGTTTGAATGCTAGGGCTCCAGGTAGTGACACTGTTTTTAGAAGCTGTGGAACTTTGGGAGGTGGGACCTAGCTTGCGGAAGTAGATCCCTGCCTTTGGAAGTTTCAGCTGGGTCTCCAGTTCCAGTTGAACTCTCCTTCTGCTCCTGGTGTGCCATAATGTGAAGACCTCTACCAGGCCTTGCTGCTGTGCCCCACAACTACGGGCTGAAATCCTCTGAACCATGAGCTGAAATAAATCTATTCTCCCCTTTAAAAAAAATAGGTATATTATCATTTTTCTACCACTGCAAAAACAATAAACAGACAATTTAAAATAATAAAAGATATCCTTCACAATAACAATAAAAATGATAAAATATCAAGGTGGTATTGTTGTTGTTGTTAGGTGCTGTCGAGTCGGTATCCGACTCATAGCGACCCTCAAAGGGTTTTCAATGGCTGTTTCGGGATTGCCTTGGGAGTGGATTGCCAGGCCCTTCTCCCATTTTTGCGGTGCTGGGAATTGAACTCAGGACCTCAGAGACTGCAGTGCAGTGCTCTACCAACAGAGCTAAATCCCAGCCATCAAGGTATTAAGTTAACAAAAAATACAGAAAACTTCATGTAGAACACTGTAATACTTTAATAAAGGACATAGAAGATGATCTAAATAAATGGAGAGAAATTCCAGGCTGTTGATTGGGGTAATTTAAAATTATAAGGATGTCAGTACTCTCCAAATTAAATTTTACTTTAAGGCATACCTAATCCATATTTCAGTTGGAATGTTTCAAGTCTGTTAAACTCTTTAAAATTTATGTGGCAAAATAAAAGTCTACTAATTATTAAAGTTAACCTTAAAAAGAAGAAGGGCTTGCTGTACCAAACACTATCATTAATAAAAACAGAAACAAATAGACAAATGGGACAGAATAGAAAACCCAGAAACAGACTCATATATATGACAACTTAATATAGTGGAGAAATTTCCATAAATCAACGGGGAATTGATTCTGTAGCAAATAGTAGTGGAAAAGCTGGTTCACTATAAAGAGAAAAAACTGGATCATTTCTTAACATTACATGTAGAGGTGGACTCCAAGTGGATTAAGAACTCAAAAGTGAAAGGTAAGACTGTAACATAGAAAAAAATGTAAGAGAAAAATCTTGGTGACCTGAAACAGAGAAGACCTCCCCTGAAGAAAAATTCAAAAAATGCAAACTATAAGGCATAATTGCTAAAAGGGTAGATATTAAATGCTTTCACCACACACAAAAAATCTAAGTATGTGGAGTAAAAGATGTTAAGTAGCTTGATTTAATCATCCCACAGTATGAAAAGAGAGCAAAACATCACGTCATACCCTATAAATTCATATGAGTATTAATCAATTAAAACATTTTTTTATTCTAGCAAAAGACCCTCCTACATTCAGCTGGAACCTCAAACACAAATGTGCCACTGACTCCTGACCCTCAAGGAACTGCGGGGCAAGTTGCCTTCACAGTGAAAAGTTCAGGAGACTAAAGGTATGTCCCTGAGAAGCTATAACTACAGGCTGACTTTTGTATAATTCACAGCCCAAGTTCACATCATATGAGTGGTCCCCCAAACACCTCCTAGCTATGAATTTAAAGTGGTTGTGGATTGATGGTGCCACAGACAAAGGTAAATTAAATACTCTGAATTGGATCTTTATCCTAGGCTTCAAGGAACCCCCACAAATATTACATTTCATTAAATCTAAGATGTTGCTGAGGTCTCCATCTGCCATCTTGTGGGCCGTTTCCAGCCTGGGTCTTCTCTGCTCAGGAGGCCCAAGATGTCTCTACAGCACCTTCTCTCACCCTGGGCCATACAAGTGTGGGGAAATCCACAGGGACACAAGACACCTTGGAAGCCAGAATAGGGTTGGTTTCATCTGAGGATGTAGCAGTGGATCATACTGTGAGGGGCAGCAGGACTTGAATGATGCTCAGGGGACTCTCTACAGGGATGTGATGCTGAAGAACTACAACAGCCTGGTATACTTGGGGCACTGCATTGCCAAGCCTGAGTTGATCTTCAGGTTACATCAAGAATTTGGGCCATGGATGGTAGCAGAAGACTCAAATCAGAGACCCCAAGAATATAGATTGAAAAACAATCATGAGTGTAGAATTGGAGCTATTTGGGAAGAAGGAGACCCATAGGAAGGAGAGGGATCAAAAGATGTCCAGAAAGTGCATGCCCTGATTGAGATCAGCAAGGAATATCAAGAGAGACATGTGTGGCAAGTTATAATCACCACCCACAATATAGCAAATGAAAAGATGGTCGAAGTAGGGAAAGCATATAATATGACCTCAAGCTATATTTCAAATCTGAACATAAAAAATGGAAACTATTCAAGAATGAGTCCTGAGGAGCATAATGAATGGCAGAATGTGCTTTTTCCATAGGAAGCCAGATGAGATAAAGGCTGAAGACATGCCTGAGGATCTTAATGTAACTGAAAAACATCTTGAGTATCTCAGACTACATAACAAGACTCAAAGTTCTTGGTGTCATTTTCAATATTTTGAACCAGGGAAGGCTTTCTACACAAAGGCAATATTACTGACACATAAGTTTCATATGTGAGAAACCTCTACTAAGTACAAGGAATAGGGGAAAATTTTTTAGATTTTTAAAAATTTTAATTTAAGGCATATGGAATAATGTTTTTAATGAGGCTGAATTCAGTAAACATGATAAAACACACAGGGGAGAAATATCATAAATGTAATGACTGTGAGAAACCTTCACTAAGAAGCTGTGGCCCGGCTGGGGATGTAGCTCATTGCAGAGTCAGTGCCTAGAGTGTACAGGGCCCTGGGTTCAATCCTTAGCACTTCTGACAAACGAAGAAGAAGAAGAAGAAGAAGAAGAAGAAGAAGAAGAAGAAGAAGAGGAAGAGGAAGAGGAAGAGGAAGAGGAAGAGGAAGAGGAAGAGGAGGAAGTTGTACCTCACTAAACAACAGGAAGCACACAGAGGGAAAAAAGCCCTACAGATATAAGAAAGTTTCCTGTCAGAAATCAGACAAAAATGTTCACCAGAAAATGCCCAGAGGGGAAAATATAGATGTAAACAATGTGGAAAACCTTTCCCTAGAAGTCAATCCTCAGCAGGCATCAAGGAACTCACACAGGTAAGAAACGTTATGAATGTAATGAATGTTGGAAAACTTTATAAATCGTACCTCACTGTATATCAGAGAACTCAAAGAGGTGAGAAACTGTAAGAATGTAATGATTGTAGAGAAACTTCCTTTAAGTCTAAATTCACTGTATGTTAGAGAACTCATACAAGTGAAAAACTCTATGAGTGTAAAGAATTCAGGAAAGCCTTCTACTGTAAGTCCCATCTCACTGTATGTCAGAGAACTCACACAGGTGAGAAACTATAAAGGTAAAGAGTGCAGGAAAGATTTCCCCCAGAAGTCACACCTCAATCAACTTCAGAGAGAAGCCATGTACAGCAAATAACTTAGTCAAGCACAGTGAAGCATGCTTCTAATCCCAACTCCTTGTGAGGCTGAAGCTAGAGGATGGCTTGAATTCAGATCAACAAGTCTATCCTGCATAACAGAGCAAGTCACTAGTAAAATTATCTGCTATAATTTCTCCCTACAGGACTTCAGTTTTCACACCCGTGTGAAACCATATGAATGTAAAGAATGTCAAAATACTGAGAAACCCCACAAAGTTAATAAAGCACCAGGATACAATGTAGGAAAATATGGTGCCAGAAGTCACCACCCTGTATATCAAAGAAACATACTAGGAACTCTGTAAATGAAAGAAATATAATAAAGGTTTTTACCAGAAGTCACACATCAGAAGGTATCAGATGACTCTTAAAAGTGAGAACTCATTTGAATTTAAAGGATTCTGGAGGGGTGGGGGTGTGATTCAGTGCTAGGATGGTTGTCTAGGTGTGCATTACTTGCCTTTTTTATTAAAAAAAACTTGTTATTGTTGTTGTTAGGTGCTGTCGAGTGGAGTCCAACTCATAGCGACCCTATGTACAGCAGATTGAAACACTTGCCGATTCTGTGCCCGGCAAACGATCTTATTTATGTTTAAGCCCATTGTTGCAGACACTGTGTCAATCCATCTGGTGGAGGGTCTTCCTCTTTTGCGTTGACCTGCCACTCCTACAAACATGATGTCCTTCTCCAGGGATTGTTCTGTCCTGACTACATGTCCGAAATATGCAAGACGCAGTCTGGCCATTCTTGCTTCCAAGGAGCACTCTGGTTGCACTTCTTCTAGGACAGATTTGTTGGTTCTTTTGGCAGTCCATGGTATATTCAATAGACATCTCCAGCACCACAATTCAAAAGCATCAATTCTTTTTCTGTCTCCCTTGTTCAATGTCCAGCTTTCACAACCATATGATGCCACTGAGAATACCATGGCATAAATCAGACGCACCTTTGTCTTCAATGTGACATCTTTGCTTTTCAATACTCTGAAGAGATCTTTTGCCACAGCTTTTCCTAGAGCAATGCGTCTTTTGATTTCTTGACTGCTGCTTCCACGGGTGTTGATTATAGAGCCAAGCAAAGCAAAATCTTGGACAACCTCAATCTTTTCTCCATTTATTGTGAATTTGCATGCTGACCCAGTCATAAGGATTTTTGTTTTGTTGATGTTTAGTCGTAACCCATATTGAAGGCTATGATCTTTGATCTTCATCAGTAAATGTTTTAAATCCTCTTCATTTTCAGCAAGCAAAGTGGTGTCATCTGCATAACGCAGGTTGTTAATGAGTCTTCCTCCAATCTTGATGCCACATTCCTCCTCATAAAGTCCAGTTTCTCGGATTATTTGCTCAGCGTATAAATTGAAGAGATAGAGTGAAAGTATACAGCCCTGACGCACACCTTTCTCAACTTTAAACCACTCAGTGTTTCCTTGTTCTATTTGAACAACTGCCTCCTGGTTCATGTACAGATTTCTCATGAGCACAATTAGGTGTTCTGGTATTCCCATTTTCTGAAGTATTATCCATAATTTGTTATGATCCACACAATCAAATGCTTTTGTATAGTCAATAAAACATAGATAGACATCTTTTTGATATTCTCTGCTTTCAGCTAATATCCACCTGACATCAGCAATGATGTCCCTAGTTCCCTGCCCTCTTCTGAATCCCACTTGATTTTCCGGTAATTCCCTGTCTATATACTGCTGCAGTTGCTCCTGAATGATCTTTAATAGAATTTTGCTGGTGTGTGATATTAATGATATTGTCCGATAGTTTGCACATTCAGTTGGATCCCCTTTTTTGGAAATAGGCACAAATATGGATCTCTTCCAGTCAGTTGGCCAAGTAGCTGTTTTCCAAATCTGTTGGCATAAACACGTTAACACCTCCAGTGCTGCATCTGTTTGTTGAAACATCTCTATTGGTATCCCATCAATTCCTGGAGCCTTGTGTTTCGCCAGTTCTTTCAAGGCAGCTTCCACTTCGTCCTTCAACACCATTGGTTTCTCTTCATATGCAATCTCTTGGAATGGTTGGTCATCTACCGATTCTTTCTTGTATAATGACTCTGTGTATTCTTCCCATCTTCTTTTGATGTTTCCTGCATCATTTAATATTTTCCCTGTAGAATCTTTCACTACTGCCACCCGAGGCTTGAATTTTTTCTTCACTTCCTTAAGCTTGAGAAACATGGAGCGTGTTCTTCCCTTTTGGTTTTCTGCCTCCAGCTCCTTGCACATGTCATTATAATATTTGTTTTTGTCTTCTCGAGCTGCCTTCTGAAATTTTCTGTTTAAACCCTTAACTTCCTCATGTCTTTCTTTTGCTTTAGCTAATCGACTTTCAAGGGCAAGGTCCGGTGTCTCTTTTGACATATAATTTGGTCTTTTCTTTTTTTCTTGTCTTTTTAAGAACTTTTTGCTTCCTTCTTGAATGATATCTTTTATGTCATGCCACAACTCTTCTGGTCTCCTGTCATTTATGTCTAATGCATTAAACCTATTTTTGAGGTGGTCTCTGAACTCAGGTGGGATATACTCAAGGTCATACCGTGG
>VMDO01011099.1:0-2500 GCA_007922755.1 Pedetes capensis | reverse complement strand
ACAAACAATGTGTCATTTGCAACTAACATCCTGAAACCTTCTTTGTCTTGTCATGTAAGTATAATTTCTTAAATTATAAAACAATAAATAATTGGATTTTTGAAATGCAGTATGCAAATATTCCATACATTGCTCATGAAAGTAGGTTTTTTATGGGTAGGAAATTTCATTCTACATTTCAACATACATTGGATTGACATCTAAATTCCTAAGGAGGTTGATAGATATGACAGTGAAAGAAGTCAGAGAATCAAAACAGATTGGGAAATGCTGCTTCAGTCAGTGGGGTACTGAGACATTTTGTTTGTTTAGTTACTTTTAGTAGAGGGACACTATCAGATTTGGGGGTTGCATGTGTGTTGTCCCTTTATTTTGTAGGGGCCAGGTCTCTATTTAGATTGGAAAAGGAGGAGACCAGTTAAGAGACCATAACTAGTTCAAGAGATGAAGTCTTAGTTAAGACAATAACATGAAATCTGGATTACCGTATTAGAGAGATGTTTCAGAGAAAAAAATGCAAAAGACTTTGTGGTCTGGTATATCTATAGTCATGTCTACCTCTAAAATCTAGAGTCAACACTTGTATTGTCCTGTAGAATTTCTATGATGGAAGTATTCTGTGTTTGTCTTATTCTACAGGATCACCTCTAGTCATGTGTGATCATTTGAAATGTATTTAGTGCAACCAAGGGACTGAATTTTTAATTTTATTCAATTTCAGTGGTTACATGTGGCTAATGGATACCACATTGCACATCACAGATCTAGGCCATTAATTTGAGCTGTTCGATGAATACCTCTACATAAATTTTATAAGCACTTCTAAAGCAATACAGTTGAGTACCTAATCTGAAAATACAAAATCTCAAATATTCTCAAATCTGAAGTTTCTTGACAGTCAACATGAGGGCACAAGTTGAAAATCCCATACATGAAAATTTGCTTCATGCATTAAATTATTTAAAATATTATGTAATCCAGGTGTGGTGGTTTATGCCTGTAATCCCATTGATTTGGGAGGCAGAGGTAGGAGGATCAAAGGTTTGAGGCCAGAGGCAGCCTACATAATTTAGTGAGACCCTGTCTTAAGATACAAAAAATTTAAAATGAGCTGGAGGGTGCTGCCCAGTGGTAGAGCACTGCAAAGTATGGGTGAAGCCCTGAGTTTAACCCTCAAGTACTGCAAAATAAATAAAATATTGTGTAAGATTATCTTCAGGTTATATATATAAGGTGTACACAAAACATAAATGAATTTCATGTTTAGACTTGGGTTCTATGTCCAAGACATCTTATTATGTATATGCAAATATTCCTAAATCTGGAAAAATCTAAAATCCAAAATACTTATAGTCCGAAGCATTTCAGAGAAGGTATGCCCAATCTGTAGTTCATTTTCTGCCTTCCACCATACTTGCAACTTTTCCTATTTAATGTTTCCTGTGTTGTTTTAAATGTCATGATCTTGTCAGACATTCAGGGTTAAAACTGAGAAGTCATTTATTCATTCACTTATGATATGCCAGATGATATATTAAATGAATGTAGTTCTTGTAGGACAGCAGTCCCCAACCTTTTTGGGACTAGAGACCAGTTTCATGGAAGACAATTTTTCCATAGACCTAGAGCAGGGGGTGAAGGGTGGAGGAGAGACACATGGTTTCACTATGATTCAAGTAATGGAGAGCAGCTGTAAATACAGATGAAGTTTCCTTGCTCTCTTGCTGGCAGCACAGATACCAGCCTGTGGCCCAGGGTTTGGAGACCCCAGTTGTAGGAGATAATGATAATATTTATAATTAACTACTTGTATGAGGAAAAATAGACTTAGTCCTTTCCTTTTCCTTCAGCCTCATCTCCCACATTCAAACTTTCACTCTACTACTCATCCCCTCTTTTCCCCCCTCTTCCGCTAACTGCTGTATCCCTCATGCCCAGAGGAGCACATGTGGTGGTGGTCAGCAATAAGTATTTGGGAAATGAATCCATGTTCTCTTTTCCACTTTACTGCTCAAATTATTTTACTTCCTCCCTCCTTCCCACCAAGCCATTAACATAGGTCGGCTAATGCCAGAGAACGACTATATAAATTTACTGAGGTTTTTTAAAGCCTCACTCTCAAAGTATGGTCCTCTGTCCAACAGTGGCAGCATTACCTGGGAGCTTGTTAGAAATGTGAATCTCATCCCTACCCCAGACTTATTAAACCAGAGTCTGATTTATAAGAAGACCCCCTAAGTGATTTGTATACATATTAAAGTTTGAAAAGCACTGCTCTAAAGAGCAACTATATGCACATTTTTGTTGTTGTTGTTGTTGTTAGGTGCCGTCGAGTCGAGTCCGACTCATAGCGACCCTATGTACAGCAGATTGAAACACTTGCCGATTCTGTGCCAGGCAAACCATCTTATTTATGTTTAAGCCCATTGTTGCAGACACTGTGTTAATCCATCTGGTGGAGGGTTTTCCTCTTTTCTGTTGACCTGCCACTCTTCCAAAC
>VMDO01011098.1:23712-68558 GCA_007922755.1 Pedetes capensis | reverse complement strand
AACAAAGGAGCTAAGGGTGCAGCTCAATGGTAAAGCAGTTTGCAAAAAAGCATGCAGAAGCCCTGGGTTCAGCCCCTAGTACTATGGGGTGGGGAATTCTTATAAATACTAACCAATAAGCAGAAACTTTAGACACAATTTTAAAACTATGAAAAACATCCATTTCTATATGTAAATTTACAAAAAAAGTATATAAGATTAATGTTAAATGCTTCTCTATAAAGTTTTTTTCTTTTCTTTTTTGAGATAGATCTGTATAAGCATTGATCCTTCCACCTCAGCCTACAGACATGCACCACCACTCAGCTCATAAACAGTTTCTTTGAAGACTGATCAACTGAAATTTCATGACATTAGATGAAATTTCCCTATGGGCAGGCAATCCTACCACCAATGAAACCCATTCTAAACCTCCACCACAACTCCAAAGAACACTCTTGTTTTATGATTGCTACTGTGTAACAATGGGCTTGAATATAAAAAGATTGTGCGCATGGCACAGTGTTGGGTAGTGCTTCATTCTGCTGTACATATGATTAAGTCCGATCTGATGTGATGGCACCTAACAACGGGTCTGGGGTTTACCACAGTTGGTAGAGTGCTCCTCTGCACTCTTTGAGGACACGGGTTCAATCCCCAGCCCTGCAAAAAGTGGGAAAAGAACATGGCAATCCACTCTTGAAGCAATCCTGAAACAATCAGCCACTAAAAATCCTATGAGGGTCACTATGAGTCAGACCAGACTTGAAGGCACCTAACAACAACTGCATAATGATACAAAACAGAAAAATGTAAATGAATCAGGGCCCTACTCCATCGATTTATTTCTTTCTTTCCTTCCTTCCTTTTCTTTTCTTTCTTTTTTTCCTCCAGACAGTGTCCTACTGTAGATCCTAGACTGGTTTTGAACTCACATCGGAACCTCCAGCCTCAGTCTGCCAAGTGCTGAGGTGCACATCATCATGCCCGGCTCCATTAATTTCTATGACAACCCTAAGACATAATCAATGAATACTAGTATTGACTTACTTAATCCCATATTAATGTAGCTCTCTTGGGCTATAAGAGGCAGCTTATAGGCCTCACAAAATTGATAACCAACTAATTTATTATCTACATAGAACAAAGAGTCCCAAGTCTGGAGATTTTAAATATGTTAACATACGGGGGCAGGGGGTGAGCTGCAATATAGTAAAATAGGAGTATTTGCTAGCATTTCTGGTCTCTAGATAAAACCACAGTAAACAATATAAATTATAGGACTATACGCACGAACTTAAAGATAGTTTTCAAAATCAATAATATAAATTTTTGCAAATCCTTCTTTAATGTTTTATAGATATGTAATTAAGGAAGAAACTGCTGGGGGCGGTGGCACACACCTGTAATCCCAACGGCTGGGGAGGCGGAGCCAGGAGGGTCGCAAGTTCGAGACCAGAGGCAGTCTGTGTAACTTAGCGAGACCCTGTCTCAAAAAGTAAAAAAATGGGCTGGGGGCACAGCTCAGTGGTCCAGCATTTGCAAAGCATGCAGGCACAAGGCCCTGGGTTCAACCCCCAGTACCGCAAAAAAAAAAAAAAAAAAAAAAAAAACTATAAAAATGACAATTTAGTTAAAAATTTTCCCAAATAAGTACAAAACTGGAGAATTCCCAAGATTTTCAAATGGGTTTCACATAACCCTGGGTTTGCATGGGATGTTATTTAGGAAATCCCTCAAGAGAATATGACTAAAATAAGTCAACAATGTTTTTTGATCTTCTTGCACTACACAATATTAGCACTCAAAATAATGGACAGTGATAGAACAGTCTTGTTGGCAATTTTTTTAGAGGTCTTCTTGGCCCATATGGCAGCATGCATAGGACCATCTTCACTGTGTTGAGTCCATTTTCTGTTTCTGACTTGAGTCAGGGAAGACCATTCATAAATGGTGAATGCCATACTGCACAGAAGGGGAAGACAGTAAGCTGACATCACCCATGCCCCTTGAAGGTTCATCTTAACTAATTACATTAGCAAAGATCCTATTTCCAAACAAGGTAACATTTCAAGGTTCTACATGAATGGTAGAGTACTTATTTGCATAGCATGTGCAAGACCCTGGTTTCATCACCCACCCACACTCAACAAAAGAGACAAATAAATATGTACTATTTTAATAGAAATATAATTTTTATAAAATACAGTATATATATTAGTTTTAATATCTACACATTAACATAAATGCAACTAAAAATTAAAACAAAATGATTTGAAAATGATTCACCTAAAAATGGACAAGATGAAGAAAAAAGGAAACAAATAAATGAACACCTAAATTAAAATATCAATAATTACATTAAATATAAATTATCTAAATATACCAAAAGACAAGTTGTTAGAATGGACTTGCACATACAACCATACAAATGATCCATTTCTATGATATTTACAGGAAATTATTGTCCTTCTAAAATAACAAAGCCTGCAGCTGTAGCCCTGTGGCATCCGATCTCATCAGATCTCGGAAGTTAAGCAGAGTCAGGCCTGGTTAGTACTTGGGTGGGAGACAACCTGGGAACACTAGATACTGTAGGCTTGGGAGAAGGACCAGGCAACCCACTCCCAAAAATCAATCCAACATTGAAAACCCTATGAACAGCAGACAAGCACTGACAGTAGTGATTCGCCTATCGTACGTAGGGTCGCTATGAGTCAGATACAGACTCGATGACACCTAAAAACAACACAACAAAATAAAAAAATGATACAAATGTGAAAGCATGAATGGTTATATTAATATCCGTGATTAGAACAAAAGAAATTACAGGCATAAAAGAAGCATCAGATGACGAAAAAGGTTCAATTCACCAAAAAAAGGATATCTAAACACATATACACTGAATAGAATTTCAAAATACAATCAATAAAAATTAACAGAGCTGAAAGAAACAGACTTGTAATTAGAGTTAAACACTTCAACACTTCCTTCTCAGTAACTGACAGACCTAGTAGACAGAAAACTTTCTAGAAAAAGGAAGTCTGAGCATCATCAATTGATGGACATTTATAGAATATTCTGTCAGCAGAATAAACTTTCTCTTCAAGTACATTCAACAAGAGAGATCATACTATTTCACAGAACAGACTGTTTGGTTAGATTCTAAAATGTCCCCTAAAGGTCAAGTGATTGAACATTAAATTAATAGATGATGGTGTTTCAGGAGGCTATGGGACTTCAAGAGGTAGGACGTGGATGGCAGAAGTAGATCACTGGTGGGGGACAAGCCTTTGGAGATTTATGCAGACCCACAGATCTGGTTGCTCTCTGTTTCCTGATACCATGATGCGATGTCCTCTTCCACAGGCCCTGCTACCAGCTGTTCCACTATGTCTTCCTACCACTATGGACTGAAATCCTCTGAACTGTGAGTTTAAAAAAAATCTTTCCTCCTCTAAGTTTTTTCTATCAGGTATTTTGCCACAGTGATTCACAAGCAAACTAATACACACCTTAACATAAAAGAAATGAAATTATCATAAAAGTATGTTCTCTGACCACATTGGAAGGATTTAGAGTAGAAATTAGTAACAACATAAAAGGAAAACCCTAAAGATTGGAAACTAATCAATATACTTCTAAATATATTTAGGTCAATGAGGAAGTTTATAGTAATTCATAATTTTTTTTAAGTGACTGGAAATGAAAAACTGGGGTTTTGTTTTTTTTGTTTTTGTTTTGCAGTAATAGGGGACCAAACTTGGGCACATACATTCTTTGATAGTACTCTACCACTGAGTGTGCACCCAGTCCCTTTTTTATTTTTCATCTTGAGACAAAGCCTCGCTAACTTACAAAAACTGCCTCTGGCCTTGAACTTGCAATCCTCCTGCCTCCATTTCCCAAATTGCTGGGATTAAACGCCTGCAGCACAGTGCCCGGCCTTCATAAAACTTAAAAAATGTTTTATATGTAGCTAAAGCAGTGGTTGGGCTGGGATTTAGCTCAGTAGGTAGAGCGCTGCACTACAGTCTCTAAGGTCCCGAGTTCAATTCCCAGCACCGCAGAAATGGGAGAAGGACCTGGCAATCCACTCCCAAGGCAATCCCAAAACAGTCAGCCATTGAAAACCCTGTGAGGGTCGGTATGAGTCGGATACTGACTCGATGGCACCTAACAACAACAACAACAAAGCAGTGGTTAGAGTGAAATTTATAGGAATTAAATGCTTATACTGTGGTAGGAGAGAAGGTCTCAAATCAATAATCTAAGCTTTCTACCTAAGAAACAAAAAAAGTGGAGCAAAATAACACAAGGAGAGGGAGTAAAAATAACAGTAAAAGCCAATGAAATTAAAAGTAAAAAACCACAACTGAGGATGTACCTCAACATCAGAGCGCTTGCATAGCATGTACAATGCTCTGGGTTGGAAGGAAGAAGGGAGGGATAAAGGAAAATGAAATCGAAAATACAGAAAAATCAATAAGCAAAAAAAAAATACTTAAAAAAAAAAGACAATAAAGTTAATAAACTTCTAGTAAGATTAACAAAGAAAAAGAGAGAAAACACAAATTACCAACAACAGGAATGAAAAAGGAGACACATTATAGATTCTTCAGACATTAAAAGGCAAGGCTAGCCAGGCGCAGTGGCGCACGACTATAATCCTAGTGGCTGGGGAGGCCGAGGCAGGAGGATCACAAGTTCAAGACCAGAGGCAGTCTGTGTAATTTAGCGAGACCCTGTCTCAAAAAAGTAAAAAATGGGCTGAAGGTGCAGTTCAGTGGTCCAGCACTTGCAGAGCACGCAGGCACAAGGCCCTGGGTTCAACCCCCAGTACCAACAAAAAAAAAAAAAAAAAAAAAGGCAAGGCTGTGCACATGGTACAAGCCTGTAATCCCAGCCGCTTTGAAGAGTGAAGCAACAGGATCACAAGTTTATGGCCAGAGGTAGCCTGCACAATTCAAGGAGGCCACATCTCAAAATAAAAAACAAAAGGAAACAGACTAATGCTGGGGGTGGTAGCACACACCTGTAGGGACTCGGCAGAGACATGAAGATCACAGGATTGAGGACAGAGGCAGCCTGTGTAACTTAGCAAAACCCTGTCTAAATACAAAAAATAAAAAATGAGCTGGGGGTGCAATTCAGTGACAGAACACTTGCATTAAGTATGCACAAGGCACTGGGTGCAATGGCCCACGCCTGTAAACCCAGGGCTCAGGAGGCGGAGGCAGGATGATCGCAAGTTTGAGACCAGAGGCAGTCTGCGTAACTTAGCGAGACCCTGTCTCAACAAGTGAATAATGGGCTGAGGGTGTAGTTCAGTGGTCCAGCACTTGCAGAGCATGCAGGCGGGAGTTCATTGGTTCAACTCCCAGTACCACAAAAAAAAAAAAAAAAAAAAAAAAAAAAGGTATGCACAAGGCCCTGAGTTCAGTCTCCTGTTGTTGATGTTAGATGCCACTGAGACCAGTCAGACTCACAGCAACCCTATGTACCACAAAACAAAACACTCCCTGACACTGTACCATACACATGATCTTTTTTATGTTTAAGCCCATTATTGCAAACACTATGTCAATCCATCTAGTTGAGGGTCTTCCTTTCTTTCATTGACCTGCCATTCTCCCAAACATAATTTTCTTCTCTAAGGATTGGTCCCTCCTGACAACATGTCCAAAACAGCTAAGACCCAGTCCAACCATCCTTGCTTCCAAGGAGCCTCTGGTTGCACTTCTTCTAGGAAACATCTCTTGGTTCTTTTGGCATATCCAATATTAGTCTCCAGTACCATAATTCAAAACCATTAATTCTTCACCTGTCTCTCTTATTCAACATTTAGCTTTCACAAACATATGATGCAACTGAAAAATACAACAACTTGAGTCAGGTGCACTTTCGTCTTCAGTGTGACATCTCTACTTTTAAACACTTTAAAGAAGTCTTTTGCAACAGCTTTTACCAATACACTGCTGCTTCTGTGGGTGTTGATTATAGAACCAAATAAAGCAAAATCTTGGACAACCTCAATCTTTTCTCTGTTTATCATGAAGTTGCTTACTGACCCAGTTGTAAGGATTTTTGTTTCCTTGATGTTGAGGTGCAATCCATACTGAAGACAATGTTCTTTGATCTTCATCATTAAGTGTTTCAAATCCTCTTCACTTTCATCTGCATAATCCAGGTTGATAATGAGTCTTCCTCCAATCCTGATGCCATATTCCTCTTCATAAATATATCCCGGATTATTTGTTCAGCATAGAGATTGAAGAGGTACAGTGAAAGGATACAGCCCTGATGCACACCTATCTTGACTTTAAATCAAGGAGTGTTTCTTTGTTCTGTTTGAACAACTGCCTCTTGGTCCATGTACAAATTCCTCATGAGTACAATTAAGTGCTCTGGTATTCCCATTCTTCATAGTGTTATTCATAATTTGTTATGATCCCTGCAAATGCCTTTGAATAGTCGATAAAACATAGATAGATACCTTTCTGGTATTCTCTGCTTTCAGCTACTATCCACCTAACCTCAGCAATGATGCCCCTGGTCCCTTTCTGCTTGATTTTCTGACAGTTTTCTATCTATTACTACAGTCACTAGTACCACCAAAAAATAAAAATAAAAACGAAATGGACTAGGGTTGCAGCTCAGTGGAACACTACTTGCCCAGCATATGCACGAGGCCTTGGGTTCAATCCCTACTACTGCAAAACAAAAGAAGACAAAATACTATGAACAACTATTTGCATAAACTTGACAATTTAGGTTGTCAAAATAAGTTTAGTACTACAGATATTAAAAAGATAATTGGGGAATAGTATGAATAAATGGAAACCATAAATTAGACAAACTATAAATTAGACAACACAGATGAAATGTACCCATTCTATGAGAACTACAAACCCAAAACTCAACTAAGATGAAATGGATAATGTGAAAAATAGAACTCATAGTCAAATATCTTCCAAAAATGCTTCCAGGCCCACATGATTTCACTAAAAAATCCTATCAAATATTTAAGAAAGAAATAAAGTCAAAGACTGGGCACTGTGATGCACTCCTACAATCTCAGCGACTCAGGAAGCTGGGGAGGATCACAAGATCGAGGGCAGAGGCAGCCTACACAATTTAGCAAGACTCTGTCTCAAAATAAAAAATAAAGCCGGGCGTGGTGGCGCACGCCTGTAATCCCAGAGGCTCGGGAGGCGGAGGCGGGAGGATCGCAAGTTCGAGACCAGAGGCAGTCTGCGTAATTTAGCAAGACCCTGTCTCAAAAAGTAAAAGAAAAAGGGCTGAGATGCAGCTCAGTGGTCCAGCACTTGCAGAGCATGCAGGTGCGAGGCCCTGGGTTCAACCCCCAGTACCGCAAATAAATAAATAAATAAATAAATAAATAAATAAATAAATAAATAAATAAAAATAAAAATAATAAAAAATAAAGAACAGGTGGGCTGTGGGTACAGCTCAATGGTATAGCGTCCTGGGTTCAATCCTCCAGTATTACAAATGGAAGGAAGGAAGGAAGGAAGGAAGGAAGGAAGGAAGGAAGGGGGGAAATAAAGAACTCAAAGTGGTCGGGCAGGGTGGCACACGCCTGTAATCCCTGTGGCTCAGGAGGTGGAGGCAGGAGGATCACAAGTTCAAGACCAGAGGCAGTCTGCGTAATTTAGCAAGACCCTGTCTCAGAAAGTACAAAAAAATGGTCTGAGGGTGCAGCTCAGTGGTCCAGCACTTGGAAAGTATGCAAGCGCTGGGCCCTGAGTTCAAACCCCAGTACTACAAAAAAAAAAAAAAAAAACGAAGAAGTCGTCGTCAAAGTGTATGCATGGTAGAACATACCTGCAATCCCAACACTCAGGAGGCTGAGGCAGGAGGATATGAATTCAAAGCCAGCCTAGGCTACATAGTGAGACCCTATATCAAAGAAGCAATATTTTAAAAACTTAAACAACAAAAAAACAGCCCTCCATATGGATAGGCATCCAAAGAGGTAACCAACCACATCAAGGAGAGGACTGGGGATACAGTTCAGTGGTAGAGCACTTGCCTAAATATGCATAAGGCTCTAGATTTGATCCCCAGCACCACCCAAAAAAAAAAAGAAAAGAAAAAAGGGAAAAAAGTTGTACCTGAACATGTACAATCTTGTCTTGTTATTATTCCCTAAACAATATAATAACTATTTACATAATACCTACATTGTATTAGGTATTATAAGTAGTCTAGATATGATTTAAAGTATCCAGGTGGATGTGTGTAGGCTATGCAAAAATGTTGTGCCGTTCTGTATAAAGAGACTTCACCATTTGCAGATTTTGGTATCTGCAAGTGTCCTGGAACTCAGTTCCCCCAAAGAGTACCAAGAGATGACACTATCTACAATTACACACAGTCTCTTCCAGAAAACAGTAGAGAGACACATCCAAACGCATCCTGTAAGGCTAGTATTAACCTTACACCAAAACCAGAAAAAGCACAAGGGAGCCAGGCACTATGGTGCATGCCTGTAATCAGGGAAGCAATAAGGGAAGTGGAGGCAGGAGGATCACAAGTTCGAGACCAGAGGCAGTCTGCGTAACTGAGAGAGACCCTGTCTCAAAAAGTAAAAAAATGTGCTAGGGGTGCAGCTCAGTGGTCCAACACTCGCAAAGCATGCAAGCGCAAGGCCCTGAGTTCAACCCCCAGTACCACAAAAAAAAAAAAATAGCATGTCTCAGTGGTGCACACCTGTACTCCCAGTAACTCAAAGTGGGAGAGAGACAGACAGAAAGTTAAAGGCATGAGTAGTCCTTGTCTACTATCTCCACAGACTTGAAGGTAAGGGATTACTCTGCCACTACAATGGCCTTGGCAGTACTCTGATTTGCATGCAGTCCATGATCCCCCCCAGATATCACATCAGTTCTTTCATGTCACACCCATGGAAAGACTAGGTATCGGACCATTAGATATGGAGGAATCAGAACTCTAGAACAAGCTTCTTACTGAGATCCTCTAACTCCTAGCTGAGAGCTCCCAGGTAAAGACAGGGTGGCCTCTGAGCTCTGCAGGTCACAACTTGTTGCAGAGGAGGAACGGGCTCCACTCTGGAGCAGATATCAAATCCTTCTTGCCACTGAGCTGCCTTCCATGTTCAAGTCACTTGGATTCTTCCAGGTCTACCCTTAGCTTGTCTTCTTGTCTCCCTGACTCCTCTAGCCTCTGACCTCGGCTCTCACCTCTTCTTCCTGACATTAATATCTATCAGCTGGCTCTACACACACATTCCTTCATTTATTCTTCCACTTATCCTTCTACTGATTCATTTATTCAATATATTTCAGAGGTTAAGAACACAGAATCCAGAGCCACAATGCTCAAATTCCAGCTTTGCCCTTGACTTTGGGCAAGTTTCTTAGCCTCTCTATACCTGCATTTCTCCATTTTTAAAATAGAAATAAAAATGGTGCTTATCTCAAAAGGCTTACTAGAACATTGAAGGACTTAAATGCATGTAAGGTCCTTAGAACCATGCCCAGCACACAGTCAGCACTCAAAGTATGTTAGTGTTGATCATTCATTCACTTATCAAACATTTACAAAGTACCTACTATACCTCATAAAGGTGAACTGCTGGGGGAAACAGAGAAAAAGAATTTAGATATAGTTCTTGACCTTGAGCCTCTCCCAGTCTAGTGGGGAATACAGATTTATAGGCAATTAAACATAAATAGGGAGCTGAGGTTTAGCTCAGTTAGTAAAGTGCTGCTCTGCACCCTCTGAAGCTCTGGGTTCCATCCTCAGCATGGCAAAAATGGGAGGACATGGGAGCCCACTCCCAAAATAATCCGCCATGGAAAACCCTATGAGGGCCGCTATGAGTCAAACCGAACTCAACGGCACCTCACAAACAACAACAAACATAAATAGAAATAGAAAAGTAAGCAAATTACTGTGGGGCAAGACGATAAAAAGGAAAAAGTGATTTGTGGAAGAAACATCTTCACAAAAACGTGGCTTCTCAGCTGGACCTTTAAGATGGGTAAGATGGCAGGCACAGTGGCACAGGCCTGTAATCCCAACAACTCAGGAGGCAGAGGCAGGAGGATCATGAGTTCAAAACCAGAGGCAGCCTGCATAATTTACCAGACCTTGTTTCAAAATAAAAAATAAAAAAGAAGCTGGGGTGCAGCCCAATGGTAGAGCACTTGCAAATTTTATGTGAGGCCCTGGGTTCAACTCCCAAGTACCACCAAGAGAAAGAAAGGAAAGGAAAGAGAGAGGGATGGAGGGAGGGAGGGAAGGAAGGAAGGAAGGAAGGAAGGAAGGAAAAGGGGAAGGGGAATGGGAAGGGAAGGGAAAGGAAAGGGAAAGGAAGGGAAGGGAGGGGAAGGGAGGGGAAAGAACAGAACACCAGGCTGGTATATGCATACCTATAATCCCAGCACTTGGGAGGCTGAGGCAATAGGATCCAGGCCAGTCTGGGCTACACCACAAGACCCTGTCCAAACGCAAAACTAGTTCAATATTCAAAATTCAGTCCTATCTACCACATCAACAGTGTAAAGAAAATAAACCAATCAGTTTGTTGTTGTTGTTGTTAGGTGCTGAGGGTTTTCAATGGCTGACTGTTTCGGGATTGCCTTGGGAGTGGATTGCCAGGCCCTTCTCCCATTTTTGCGGTGCTGGGAATCCAACTCGGGACCTCATAGACTGCCGCACAGCGCTCTACCAACTGAGCTAAATCCCAGCTGCAACCTACCAGTAGATGTGTAAAATTCAACATCCCTTCATGATGAAAGTTCTCAGCAAATTAGAAATAAATGAGAATTCCCTCAACCTGATAAAGGACAACACTCTTATACCTATCAGCATACGTAATAGTTGGGGGAAAAAAAAAAACTAAACACTTTCCCCTTCAGATCATGAAAAAGGCAAGGATGGACACTCTCACCACTCCTATCAGCCTAGAAGATATGGTCATTGCAATAAGATATTAGATGTAAAAGACATATATCGTAGATTTTAAAAAAATGAAATTAAGCCAGGCACAGTGGCACATGCCTGAAATGCCAGTGACACAGGAGGCTGGGGCAGGAGGATCGCAAGTTCAAGACCAGTGGCAGTCTGCGTAACTTAGTGAGACCCTGTATCAAAAAAGTAAAAAAACAAAAATGGGCTGGGGGTGCAGCTCAGTGGTACAGCACTTGCAAAGCATGCAAGCACAAGGCCCAGGGTTCAACCTTCAGTACTGGAAAAAAAAAAAAGAAATGAAATTGTCCCTATTCAGATAACCTGATTATCTATGTAGCAATGATGAACTGAAAACCAAAATTTGCAAAAACAATGTTTACCACAGTTCTAAAACCATAAAATGTTTAAACATATGCCTACACAAAAAAGGTATACAGGATACATATGCTGAGAAGTACAAAAAGCTGATTAAAAAAAATGAAAGACCTAAATAAAACTATGTTCATGGACTGAAAGTGTCAAAAGCAATAAAGATGACAATACTATCTAAGTGAGACTATAGATTTAATGTAATTTCAATCAAAATCCCAGGTGGATTTTTTAACTATAGATATGCCAACTCTAAAAATTTGTTGTTGCTGTTTTGCTACTTGTTTTGCTTTTTCCACCTTCTGGCTATTTTGAATAATGATGCCATGAACACTGGTACAGAAATATCTTGGCTCTCTGCTTTCAATTCTGTACGTATTTCCCCAGAAACAGCACAGCTGTATCATATGGTAGTTTTAAATTTTAGAAAAATTTCCTCCTGTTTTTCATTAAAGCAGCACCATTTTTCAGCCTACCAACAATGAGAGTTCCAGTTTCTCCACATCCTCACCAATAATTGTTATTCTTTTTTCTTTTTTTTTCTTTTTTTTTTGTAGTAATAGCCACTCCAATTGTATTATCTCCATGTGTGGTTGTTGTTGTTGTTGTCGTTGTTGTTGTTGTTGTTGTTGTTAGGTGCCACCGACTCATAGAGACCCTCATATGGTTTTCAATGGCTGTTTCGGGATTGCCTTTGGAGCGGATTGCCAGGCCCTTCTCCCACCATGTGTGGTTATGGTTATGCATTTCATTAATAATTTTTGGTGTTAAGCACTCTTCATGTACATGGTCATTGGTATATCTTCTTTGGAGAAATGTTTATATAACTTTTGTTGATGTTTTGTTTTTTGGCTTTTTCTCTTTGTTTGGTTGATTGGTTCCTTTTGCAGTACTTGGGGGTTGAAACCACAGCCTCACATATTCTTTGCAAGCACTCTTCCACTGGGCTTCTCCTCGAGCTCATTTTTTAATTTTTTTTATCGTGAGACAGGGTCTTGCTAAATTAGACAGGCTGCCTCGGGGCTCAAACTTGTGAAGCTCCTGCCTCTGTCTCCCAAGTTGCTGGGAATACATGAGTGCACCATACAGCCAGCTCCTTTTTCCATTTTTTAACTGAGTTGTTTAACTGCTGAGTTTTAGGAACTCTCTATATATTCTAGAACTAGATATTAATCTTTTATCAGAATCCCTTGTCAAATGATTTGCAAGAATTTTCTCCCATTCTGTGAGCTGCCTTTTTACTATAGTGTAAATTCTGATACACAAATTTTTAATTTTCATTAAATCCAATTTGTCCACTTTTGTTGGTGTTGCCTATGCTTTTGATATATTATTCAACAAAATCAGTCAGACACATCATCATTAAGTTTTACCACTATGCTTTCTTCTAAGATTTTTACAATTTTATCTCTCACATTTAGGTCTTTGATCGGTTCTGAGTTAATTTTTCTATAGTGGTCGGTAAAGATCCAATTCCTTTCTTTACGTGCAGGTATCTAATTTTCCCAGAAACATTTGTTGACAGCTGTCCTTTCCCCAATTAATGTTTTTTTGTCGTTGTTGTTGTTAGGTGCCGTTGAGTCGGTATCCGACTCATAGCAACCCTCATAGGGTTTTCAATGGCTGAGTGCTTCAGGATTGCCTTGGGAGTGGATTGCCAGGCCCTTCTCCCATTTTTTGCGGTGCTGGGAATTGAACTCGGGACCTCAGAGTCTGCAGTGCAGCGCTCTACCCACTGAGCTAAATCCCAGCCCTTTGTCATTGTAGAAAATAATAAACCATATATGCAAGAGATTATTTCTGGGCTCTCTATTTCATCAGGCTACACATGTTATAATCAAAAAATACAGTGAATGTTTAATTTTTCAAAATATATATTACAGTAAAAGACACATTGCAGGCTCTTCTCTCTTTTTTTTTTTTTTGCAGTACTGGAGGTTGAATCCAGGGCCTCGCACTTGCACACTTTTGCAAGTGCTGGACCACTGAGCTGCACCCCCAGCCCATTTTTTTACTTTTTGAGATAGGGTCTCACTAAGTTACACAGACTGCCTCTGGTCTCCAACTTGCGATCCACCTGCCTCCGCCTCCCGAGCTGCTGTGATTACAGGCATGCGCCACCGTGCCGGCCTTTGCATATTTTTATCCTATCATTCTTGCCACCTTCTGAGGCAATTCTGGAAGTCCTCTTTCATGACTTTAGTTGCACTGTCATGGCTGTCTCAATGTCCCAAATCGATTCAAAATATTTACCCTTCTTGGTCATTTGACTTTGTGGAAAAGCCAGAAGTTGCACAGTGCTACATCTAGTGAATAAGAACATATCATAATGTTTTTCTCAGACAGAAATTGCTACACCAGAAGCAATGTATGGCATGGAACATTGTCATAATGGAAAATGAAACTAAAGACACAAAAAGGGACTCCTATAACTGCTTCGGGCTGGGATTTAGCTCAGTGGGTAGAGCGCTGTGCTGCAGTCTCTGAGGTCCTGAGCTCAATTCCCAGCACCGCAAAAATGGGAGAAGGGCCTGGCAATCCACTCCCAAGGCAATCCCGAAACAGTCAGCCATTGAAAACCCTATGAGGGTCACTATGAGTCAGATACTGACTCGACGGCACCTAACATAACTGCTTCAGAAAGTGGCAATAATGATGGGATAAGTGTGTTCGAAGCTGCGGGAATATTTTGAGGGGGATTAATGACAACATGTCTTTTACTGTAATAAATTTTATTTAAACATTCACCATATTTTTCAATCATACCTCACATGACTGTCATCACATCAGTATCACAGTGTTTGTACATTTTGTTTGATTTTGCAGTCCTGGGAACCTAAACCAGGGCCTGTACAAGCTAGGTCAGCATGCTATCACAGATTATGTCCCCTAGTCCAATGCCACAAGTGGTCTCCAAGGATTATTAGTGTGAAGAGGGTGTGACTACCAAGAGATACTATAAGAGAACTTTTTCCTTCTTTTTTTTTTTGGGGTGTGTGTGTGTGTGTGTGTGTGTGTGTATGTGTGTGTGTGTGTGTGTGTGGTATTGGGATTTGAACCCAGGTCCTTGCACTTGCATGTTCTGCAAGTGCTGGACCACTGAGCTGCATCCTCAGCCATTTTTTTTACTTTTTGAGACAGGGTCTCATTAAGTTACACAGACTGCCTCTGGTCTCCAACTTGGATTCCTCCTGCCTCAGCCTCCCGAGCTGCTGGGACTACAGGCGTGAGCCACCTCACCCGGCAAGAGAACTTTTTCAAGTGTTGAAATTACTCTATATCCTGACTGGTAGTAGTTATATGCATGTGTGTAACTTTGTTACCAACACACACACACACACACACACACACACACACACACACACACAAAGGTAATTTTTACTTCATAGTCTTCAAACAATTTTTTTCATATTATAAAAAAAGAGACATACAAAAATACTCACAATATACTATTAGCTAAGTAAGGTGGGAAGCAGTTCATAATACATCATTATGATCCAAATTTAATAAATATATATTAAATAGAAAAAAATTTAAAGTAAATATTAACAATGGCCACCCCTAGGGAATAAAATAATAAGTGATTAAAAAGGTGTGTGTGTACTTATCTATACATGTATCACTTTTAACACTGAAAATTTCAAAAGGAAGTTGTTTTTAAAAATCCATTAAATTAAGCAGGGCATGGTGGCTCATGCCTGTAATCCTAGGAACTTGAGAGGTAGAGGCAGGGGAAGGCAAGTTCAAGGTTCTCCCCTAAGAATACCACGTCTGCAGCCATAGCACCTGGGCATTCAATCCTGCATTATCTCGGAAGCTAAGCAGAGTGGGCTTGGGTAGTCCTTGGATGGGGGACCACATGGGAATACCAGGTGCTGCAGGCTAAAAGAAGGACCTGGCAATCCACTCCCAAAACATCCACCATTGAAAATCCTATGAATAGCAGAGAAACACTGACAGTAGTGCCAGGCATATAGCACAGTGTCAGTGTTATGTTCTGTTGTACATAGAGGGTCACTATGAGTTGGCCCAACAACAACACCCAACAACAACAAGCAGCAGAGGTAGACAGAAATGTTACCCTGGGTATTTTGCATCATTCAGATCTTTACTCAAATGTCACATTATAGATCCTCCCAAACCACCTCACAGTGCAAACTTCACACCCCATTCTTACATCAGCTTTAATATTCCTTATGGCATTTATCACCACCTGACATACTAGTGGGGGGAGGGTATGGGTAACAGCTTTTTCCACTAAACTATGAGCTCTAGGAAAGCAAGTACTTTATTATATCACCAGTGCTTCACACACAATAAGTGTATTTTTAATAAATCAACCACTTTATATGGTTCTGAAGAACTTTTTAATATATTGAGCTATAATGTGGTGAAATGTCTTAAAAACAAAGATACAATAGCCAGGCGTGGTGGCGCATGCCTGTAATCCCAGCGGCTCGGGAGGCGGAGGCGGGAGGATCGCAAGTTCGAGACCAGAGGCAGTCTGTGGAATTTAGCAAGACCCTGTCTCAAAAAAAAAAGTTAAAAAAAAAAAAATGGGCTGAGGTGCAGCTCAGTGGTCCAGCACTTGCAGAGCATGCAGGCGCGAGGCCCTGGGTTCAACCCCCAGTACCGCAAAAAAAAAAAAAAAAAAAAGATACAACATGAAACAAATCTAGACATAAAGCTAGATGATTTGGGAATAAAGATAGCCCAGCTGTCTCTGTCCTCCATTATCCCCTTTCTTCCCGCTTCCTCCCTCTCTCCAGTATGAAGTAACTTCCATAGGCTATCATGGCATTTTGATGTATCAGAGGACTTCACTCAAAAATTAATCAAAATTAATTATAGCAAAAAAAAAGAACAAAATAAAAAGCAATAGAACCAGGCATGGTAGCATACACTCGTAATCCTAGCATTTGTGAGGCTGAGGCAGGAAGATCATGAGTTTGAGGCCAGTATGGGCTACACAGTGAGGCCCTGTCTCAAGAAAACAAAATAAAAATAAAAAGCAACAGAAATTAGCCTTTGACATATTCTTGGTGCTTACAGACATTTCAATATATAGTCACTAAATAAAAATTTTAAAACAATGGGATAGGTTTTACTGACAGACAAATGAACTTGGGTGGTTTTTTTTACAAAGAAAAAAGGGCTAAACAGAATATCTTTAAATTCAAATAAAAACTGCCACTCATTTATCCCAGATATACCAAATAAGCTTGCTCATCTAAGGTCCTAAGTTCAAAGTTTGAACCAATAATCCTAGCTGCACATTAGAACCAGCTGGCATGCATTTAAGGGAAAAACAAAAAAGTAAGCTTAGGCTCCACTCCAAACCATTTAAATCAGAACACTGGGACCCAAACAGTTAACGTTTCTTTTCAGTGCTAGGAATTGAAACCAGGAGTCTTGTACATGCTAAGCAAGCATTCTACCACTAGGCTACAACATCCTCAGTCCTTGAAGTAATTTTTAAAAGCTTCTCTGATGAGTCTAATAAGCAACTAAAGCTGATAACCACCACCCTGTGCCATATATCTGACCTCTCTCCTACTTCATAATTCAAAGTACAGTACTGAATCATTAAGATTTAAAATTCCTGGTGCTCACAATAAATCTTAAAGATATTCCCATCTTCCTCACTCTAAAATTTATATCATTTCTTCTAAAACATAAGAATATTTGCCTCTTCTAGGTCCGTAAAGCCATGAAACACATGAAAAAATGCTCAATATCCCTAGCCATTAGGGAAATGCAAATTAAAACAACTCTGAGATTTCACTTTACACCAGTAAGAATGGCCAAGATCAATAAAACAAATAACAACAAATGCTGGCGAGGTTGCAGCAAAAAAGGAACACTATTACATTGTTGGTGGGGCTGTAAATTGGTCCAGTCACTGTGGAAATCAATACGGAGGTATCTTAAGAAACTGAAAATAGATCTACCATATGACCTAGCTATAACACTACTGGGAATTTACCCAAAGGGCGATGGGTCATCATACCACAGAGACACCTACATCTCCATGTTCAGTGCAGTGCTTTTCACAATAGCAAGGATATGGAATCAACCAAAGTGCCCTTCAACAGAAGAATGGATTAAAAAAAACTATGGTACATATACACAATGGAATACTACTCAGCAATCAAGAAAAATGAAATAAGGTCATTTGCAGCAAAATGGATGGAATTAGAGAAAATTATTTTAAGTGAATGAACACAAGCTCAGAAAGAGAAACACCACATGTTCTCACTCACATGTGGGAGCTGAATCAAAATTATAAGAAGGAAAAATCCTATTCAAAGGTCGGATCAAAATAAAAGGAAAAAAAAAGCTAAGAATAGTGTCAATATAAGTGGTCTAGTAAATGCATGCGATTGTTCTGACAAGATAAAAACAAAGATCACTACAGGAAAAGTTCTTATCTTAAACAGAACTGGAACCCAAGGACATATAGAAAAATATTACCAAGTAAAAGATAAGAGAAGACTTAGACGGGGAGGGGTGGGGGGAAGAATACAAGAGGGTAAGGGGAAACCTATATGAATGATGTACATCAAAATGCATATATGGAAATGTCACAATGAAAAGCACATCAGAATGAATCACATTAAAGTGTACATTAAAAATTTCCAATAAAAAAAAGAATATTTGCCTCTTCTGATATACATTCCTTATTTAACACTCAAACTAGAACATAATCACTTGCTTTTAGGAACACTGTCCTTGTCACAGACTGTTTTATATAGCAATTACTTTATTCTTTTATTTGTACTTCCATTGTCTCTTGTCTAGACTTAATTTTTTTGTAAATTATATCTTTATTATCTCTTCTTATACACCAAAAGTTTATCTTATCTTTTTTTTTTTGTATCCCTTACATTTGAAGTGCTATAGTTTACAAAGAGTTTCTACTTTCATCACTTTATCATATCATATACTATACTCTGGGGGAATAGTATTGGCCCATTTTAAAGACAGTAACTCAGAAGTGTCTTGCAAAATGCATGATTTTTATGAGGTCATGAGCAGTACAATGCACATACAAGAAAAATTATCTTCTGCTAATCTTCCTACTTCTTTTACATAGTACTACATTACAGAAATCTGTAATTCAAGCTGGGCATGGTAGCTCATGCCTATAAGACCAGGAACTTGGGAGGCAGAGGCAGGAGGATCACAGGAACTCTGTCTCAAGATAAAAAAAAAATAGCCGGGCGTGGTGGCGCACGCCTGTAATCCCAGCGGCTGGGGAGGAGGAGGCAGGAGGATCGCAAGTTCAAGACCACAGACAGTCAGTGTAACTTAGCAAGACCCTGTCTCAGAAAATAATAAAATCTACAAAATGGGCTGGGGGTGCAGCTCAGTGGTCCAGGCCCTGGGTTCAACCCCTAGTACCGCAAAAATAAATAAATAAATAAATAAATAAATAAATAAAAATAAAAATAAAAATAAAAAGGGGGTTGGGAGTGCAGGTCAGTGGTAGTGGGTGTACAAAAAGTATGCACAAGACCCTAGGTTCACTCCCCAGTGCCACCAAGAAAAAAAAAAACCTGTAATCCCTATTTTATCAATAGTTACAGCCAACATTTTTTATTTCCTCCTCTAACCCTCCCCCTAGTACTGGAGAGTAAACCCAGGGCCTCTTCCATGCTAGGCAAGCAATTACCAAACCACAACCCCCAGCTCCTTTATTATTTTTTTAGTTTTGAAACAGTGTCCCTCAAACTTGTGTTTCTCCTGCCTCAGCCTCCAGAGTTGCTGGGATTACAGGAATGCAGCATGAGGTCTTGCACAGCCCACATTCTTAAAGACTGAGCAATAAGAGATCCAAGTGTGGTTAAAATTAAAGATTTCCAGTTTTATAAGAACATAATATATTCACATTTGCCTAGGTTTCCTCCCAAGTTCCCACTGGAAAGACAGTAAGGAAATAAAGAGGATATTAAACAAATCCACAAAGACATAGAAAAAAAAAGTGAAGAGATAATAGTAACAAAATGTTTGAAGTTGGAGAGTAGATGAAAGAGTATTAACTAACTTGTTCTCTCTCCTCACTCCAGAAGTCCCAAAGCTAAACCAGCAGGGAGAAAAGCTCAAAGTATATATGCCATAGTGTGCTTCAAATACAGATAAAGGCGATTGAAATTTAAAATTACTTAAAAGTAGTGGCTTTCTGTAATATTTTCTAAATTAACTAATACTGAAACAGTTCTTATAATAAAATCCTTATTTTTTTAACCTTTTAAAGAGGGAGTTCTTGCATTTAAAACTATGGAAACCATAGTTTAGGAGGACTTCCAAATTTCAACTGAGGCATCACTTCTAGAAATCATTCAAAACTAAGGTAGAAGGCTGGGGAGGAAGTTTCAAATTGATCTTATTATCCCCATTTGCAGACAAACAACTGTTCAGCTAAATTACATAATTTAAGTACCGGTATAAAAAATAAAAATTTTTTATAGTTGGTCAAGCAGTGTTCTCCATGAACCAGTGTATTTAATCTTTCCAAAAACCCATTGAGTTAGGTAGTTATTATGAAGCACCAAGAGAGGTTAAACACATTAGTAAGGTCACAGCTGGTATGTGGTGAAAAAACAACTGGAACCCAAAACCGTCTGGTTCCAGAGCCAACATATTTAACCACTAGACTTGGCTTTCTCTATAAATGTCAATGCCTTCTTAATCAAGCTTCAACCTCGCCGTGTGTGTCTGTGTGTGTGTGTGTGTGTGTGTGTGTGTGTGTGTTAAGTTTACTGAGACAGGGTCTCACGATGTAGCCCAGGCTGACCATAATAAACTCATGTGAATCCTGCCTCAGCCTCCTGAGTGATTACAGGCATGTGTCACCAAGCCCAGATCTACTTTTGAATTCCTAAGTGCCTCCTGGACCTGCATGCTTGGATGAATGTCTAATTACCTCAAAATCAACACAACTATTAACATAACTATTTCCATCTCCCTTCCCAGTTTTCCCCACCAAAAGCTAATCATATTTTCTGTATTATCTATTTGAACTAATAACCATCATTCACCAAACTACTCAAAGAAAGAATCTAAGGTAACTTTCACTTGCAATTTCTCTTATCTCCCACATCCTTGAGGAAATACATTGCTTCTACCTCACAAATTAACTTACAGGAGGCTCTAATCACTTCCCTCAACTAGGTATTAACTACAGATACTTCAAAGCACAATTTTAATCACATCATAACCTGTAATAGCTCCCAACTATTAATATTAATTAATATTTGTATTTTGTTGTTTGGGTTTTTTTTTTTTTCCCTGCAATGCCAGGGCTCAAACCTAGAGGCCTTCCGCATTCTAGGCAAGCACTCTACCACTGAGCTACAGTCCCAGCTCAAGTCCAAACCTCTTAAAAGAATACATTATCTGCTTGTCCTTGCCTATATCTCAGCTTCAACTATAACTACCCTCACATACACTCTGAATGTCAACATTCTCAAAAACTTTTCTCTGTTCCTTGAATTCAGTCGCTTTTTGTTGTTGTTGTTTTGGGTGTTTTGGTTTTTTTGTTTTGTTTTGTTTTATTTTTTGCAGTACTGGGGTTTGAACCCATGGCCTCCCGCCTGCATGCTCTGCAAGTGCCGGACCACTGAGCTGCACCGTCAGCCCATTTTTTTACTTTTTGAGGCAGGGTCTTGCTAAGTTACGCAGACTGCCTCTGGTCTCGAACTTGGGATCCTCCTGCCTCCGCCTCCCAAGCCATTGGGATTACAGGCACTGAGCCCGGCCTGTTTTGGGTTTTTTTACTTAGAAAGAAAAGAGAGTTTACTAAGAGAAATGGGAAAGGAGACACTCTTAGATCACAGAGCAGGCTGCTCATGAGGGTCCACCAACATGTCTTTGCATAAACAAGTACCTTGACTTACAATGATTATCCTTATAACGTTCCCTTCCCACCATTTCCATCTTTCAAAATCGATCATAAATGCTACCTTCTTTAAGAAGCTTTCTATTTCCCTCAAGTTGAAGAAACACCCTCTTCAATATTCACAACTTCCTCCACTGTATACACACAACATTCTGTATATCTATTATAATACTTGTCAGTATGCTAAAACAGCTTATTAAAAACATCATGTAACATGCAAAGGCAAAAATGTTAACTAGTTTGTGTTCCCCATCCCTAGCACATGTTCAAGAAATGCTTGAATGAATACTAATCAACCAGGTCTTAATATGACCTTCTTGAACAATGCAATTCCAAAACCTGTTAATTGATACCATTTATAACTCCCCTAGATACAAAAAACATTGCTCAAAGACCACACATGTCGGCACACACCTGTAATCCCAGCATTTGAGAGGCTGAGGCACAAAGATCAAGAGTTTGAGGCCAGCCTGAGCTACAAATGACACTTTGTTTCAAAAAATCAAAATAACAGTAAAAAGGTACTGCTCTTATTTTTACTACCATTCACCCAGCTATATTTCCATACAGACAACTAGAAGAAAATATTGCAATTTCAATAGAATACCCATAGCAAAAAAACTACTACACTCACCAACTTTTCAAGTGTTGTTGTTAGGTGCTGTCAAGTGGGTCTGACTCATAGTGACCCTCATAGGGTTTTCAATGGTTGTTTGGGGATTGCTTCAGAAGTGGACTGCCACATCCTTCTCCCATTTCTGTGAATGGAGTACTCAGAGTGCAGAGCAGCACTCTACCTACTGAGTTAAACTCCAGCCCAACCTCTGAAGTAGCCACTGATAATTAAAAACAGAACAAAAACCCAAAACACTATATAGCACTTACTACAGGAGGTACATCTCTAGATGTTTTACATATATTAACCTGTTTTTATTCTCACAACCACCTTCTGATGCAAAAATACTATTACTCTTATTTTATAGATGAACTTCCAAGGTCAAAACAGAACTGTGTCTTAATTAAGTCCAGGCTACTGGGCTCCAGAGTGTGAGCTCTTAGTCTGCCTCTCATAATCAAATCTAAAAGTACTAAAGATTAGGATAAATTCTCAGAGCAAAACCATCTTTGAACATTCAACAGGAAAATCTGGGAAGCAGAGCAAAAAATATGAATAAATATATAAAACCTTTAAAATACAACAAAACATTAAAAAGCAGATCTTTATATTTGCTATAGTTAACTATAGGAAGGTGTTTTGCTAATAAAACAGCAAATCTTTGACATAAACTAGGCCATCATTTAATATCTCTAAAGTTGTCTGAAATAGAGCCAAAGTTAGTCATACCCAAATGGAGATTCCGCTGAATTAAGTTTTTATACAGAACTCAGATGCACCCATAAGACACCTATATTCTAGGGCTACCGAAATCCCAATTCTATACAATGTTTATTATTTCTCAAAGAAAAATAATTTAGACTAGAAAGGTTTCATATACCAAGTTAGTCAGGAAATAGAAACTGCTTTGAATCACTGAAATGTTCCATCACTGGAAGATTTTGGACCTTATCAAAAAAAATTATTTCTTAAGGACAACAGAGGCTCCAATTCTTCTTGGAGGAGGCAGTTCTGGGCTTTAAATTTGATCAAGAAGCTATAAGAGGCCAGGCATGGTGGCCCACACCTATAATTCCAACATTGGGAGGATGAGGCAGAAGGATCACAAGTTCCAGCCAGCCTGGAGTACACAATAAAATCTTGAAAAAAAAAAAAGAAAAAAGAAAGAAAAAAAGAAAAAAGGAAGAGGGGAGGGAGACAGCACTTGCTATAGATGGGTCTGAATCCACAGATTCAACCAACTGCATATCAAAAATAATCAGGCAGAGGGCTGGGGATGTAGCTCAGTGGTAGAGTACTTGCCTAGCAGGCCCAAGGCCCTGGCACTGAAAACAAAAAAAAGAAAGAAAAGAAAGAAAAGTTATATTTAAGGAGAAAACCCGTACACCCAATCTGAGCTTCATGAAAGCAGAAATAAAGTACAAAGATCTTTTTCTTATTTAATAACCACTTTACAATTTTGTCAAATTAAAATCCATCTCTACCTATTGCTGTTAGGTGCCACAGAGTCAGGTCCAGCTCATAAAAGGTTGAGTCTCAAAAAGAAATGTAACAGGAGGCAGAGGCGGGAGGATCGCAAGTTCGAGACCAGAGGCAGTCTGCATAACTTAGCGAGACCCTGTCTCAAAAAAAAAGTAAAAAAAAAATGGGCTGAGGTGCAGCTCAGTGGTCCAGCACTTGCAGAGCATGCAGGCACGAGGCCCTGGGTTCAACCCCCAGTACCACAAAAAAAAAAAAAAAAAAAAAAAAAAAAAAAAAAAAAAGTAAAATGGGAATGTTTAACTAAAAATACCATGCAGCTTTTTCCTGTTTGCATTGTACCATAGATCTGGAATACACTTCATAAACTGAAGAAATATGAATTTTATACTACAATAACCATTGACTAATCCACTAACCATTGACACATACATATTTTCATTTACTTATGTATACATACTACACGAACAATCTGTATATACACAGAACTAGTAATACAACAGTATTAACTTCATTCTGATATTGTTCACACCAATATACTGAAAAGTACCCCAATACAGATTATACTTGCTACCACATTTATATTTGTATCTACATTTGAATGATATCTATCCTCTGTTCATAAACATTAAGTCAGTGAACATTTTTAAAGTAATCATAGGCGAATGACAATACTAAACACCCAAGAGACCTGGCATTCACTGAATACCTACTATGTATTTCAGGCACTTTTAAAATGTTTGACTACTTTCACAACCATCCTATCAAATATTAATCATAATTCACAAATGACGAACTTGAGGTTCAAGAAGTTGAAATAAATGGCTAAAATTCAAAATTCAGGACTACCAAACACATAAAGCCTATGTTATTTCCATACATCCTTTTAAAGGCTTATTTAAATAAAAAGATAAATATAAAATGTACTACATTAGGGGTGGGAGGTGCTATTTCAAGAGCAAGAGAAAAATCACCACCAGTAATTAAGTAAGACAGTATCTTACAACAAAGCAAAAACTAGATGGATTCTACAGGATAATGGAAAGTGGTAAATCAGGAAAAATTATTAAATTTTAGGTGAAGTTCAAAAGACTTAACCAAGAATAGGAAAAGACCATTAAGTAAAAAAGTAGAAAAAGCAAGGTATTTTCAGTAAATACAAGTAAATACAAAGAACGTTTTTTGTCTTTTCTTTTTTTTTTTTTTTTTTTTTTTTTTTTTGCAGTACTGGGGTTTGTACCCACGGCCTCGCCCTTGCATGCTCTGCAAGTGCTGGCCCACTGAGCTGCACCCCCAGCCCACTTTTTACTTTTTGAGACAGGGTCTCACTAAATTACGCAGACTGTCTCTGGTCTCGAACTTGTGATCCTCCTGCCTCTGCCTCCCGGAGCCACTGGGATTACAGGCTGGCACCCGGCACTTTTTGTCTTTTGAGTACTTGTTGGGTAAGTAGATTGTTCTAAGCACTTTACACACATTAGCACTTAATCATCACAATTAATACAATTATCATATCCATTTTGCAAATGAGGAAAGTGGAAAAGAAATCCTAAGTAATTTAGTCAAGGTTACAGTTGTTGTCAGGTGCCATTTTGATAGCAGGCCTAGGTCACTTCAAAATCACTCTGGTTCCTTCAAAAACTAGCCCTCAATAAAAGCTGATAAGGGCAAATGTGTCATGAGACAGCTGGGCCTGCAGAAGGGCTGAATTAAGAAAAATGTGGCGGCACATAACTTTGTAAATGGTCACTAGATAACTTTGCAAATGGTCAAATTCAGGGAATTCCTGCAAAGGGCTAAACTCTGGAAAACGCAAACTTACTTTATACTTTGTACCCCCACCCCTTTACGGTAAAAAAAAGTTCCTGCTTCTGTAATTCTGCTTCTCCACCCCTACCCTATAAAGCCCCTAACCAATATGAGTAGGATGTTGATTTCGAAAGTCCACTCCCAAGACTGAGAGTAGCCAACCGGCCGGTCTAAATGAACTTTTCTGCTCCCGATCCGTTTGTTTGTGTCTTGGAGTATTTTTCTGGGGTCAAGCTGCTGGGTACAACACCATCAGTCAGTATGACTTCATAGAAACTCTATGTACAACAGAATGAAACACTTTAAAATTTTCGAATTTAAAAAAAGAAAAGAAAAAAAGAAAAAGAAACACTCCCTGACACTCTGCCAGGGCCTGCACTATGTCAGTGCTTCTCTGCTACTCATAGGGTTTTCAATGGCTGATTGTTTCAAGATTGCTTCAAGAGTGAGCTGCCAGTCCCTTCTCCCATTTTTGCAGTGATGGGGATGGAACTCAGGGCCTCACAGAGCACACAGCAGCACTCTACCAACTAAGCTAACCTACATCAGAAAAAAAAAAGGCAAAAATTAGGATCTTCACCCAAGCCTCTTATCTCCAGAACCAAGCTACTTCCTAACTATTATGCTAAAGTACAAGGACCAACAACAGCTAGATATAGGTACATATCTACCAATATAAAAAAAAAAAAATGGCCAAGTGATAAGCCCTTTTGGTTCTTAAAAATCAAAGTCAGCAAATATAAAAAAAGAGGCAAATGAGCATATGAAAAGATGCTTACCATCATGTTACTAGAGAATTGCAAATGAAAACAAGGCCACAGCACACCTACGAATATGACAAAAATCTAAAATACTATCAACCACCAAAGGCAGGTCAGGATGTGGAACGCAGGAGCTCTCATTTATTGCTGGTGAGAATATAAATGGTACAATCGCTTTGGAAGAGAGAATGGCAGCTTCTCAGAAAAGTAAGAAAACTATTACCCCATGATCCAACAACTGAACTCCTTAAAATTTACCCAAATGAACTGAAAACTTATGTCCATACAAAGTCTTACACATAGATGTTTATAACATCTTTATTCGTAACTGGCAAAACCTGGAAACTACTAAGATGTTCTGATCATGAATGGATAACTGTAGTACATCCAGACAACAGAATGCTATTCAGTGCTAAATCAAAATGAGCTAACATGCTATGAAAAGACCCTGAAGTAGCTCAAGCCTAACAGTGCACACCTGTAATCCCAACACTCAGGAGACTGAGGCAGGAGGATCACCTCAAATTTGAGGTCAACATGGGCTACATAGACAGTTGCAGGCCACCAGGGCTACACAGTGAGACTATGTGTCAGAAAGACAGAAAGACCAGATAGAAAGAAAGACAAAGAAAGACAGAAAGAGGAGGAGGGAGGAAGAAAAAAAGAACAAGACATGGAAGTACCTTAAATGTCTATTGCTAAGTAAAAGAAGACAATCTGAAAAGTCTACATTCTGTATGATTCCAACTATGACATTCTGAAAAAGGATATATGAAAACTCTGTGCTTTTTGCTCAGTTGTGCTGTGAACCTAAAATCTGCTCTAAAAAATAAAGACTTCCTAGGCACAGTGGTACACAACTGTACTCCCAGTGCCTCAGGAGGAGGCAGAAGGATCACAAGTTTGAGGACAGGACAGCCTGGGTAACTTACCAAGTTTCTGTCTCAAAATAAAAAGTAGAAAATGGGCAGCTCAGTGGTAGAGCACTTGCAAAGCATATGTAAGGCCCTAGGTTCAACCCCACAGGACTGCAAAAATAAATAAGTAAAATAAAAGATCATGCCAGGTGCAGGGGCTCACACTTATAATCCCAGCGTCTCATGAAGGGGGAGACATGAGGATCTCGAGTTTGAGGCCAGAGGCAGCCTGCATAACTCAGCAAGTCCCTGTCTTAAGATAAAAAATAAAAAATGAAATGCAGATGCAGCCCAGGGTAGAGTGCTTGCAAAGCATGCATAAGGCCCCAGGTTCAACTCCCAAGTACCACTAAATAAATAAATAAATAACAAAATAACAAACTCATTGGTACACATGCATAAAATCAAAAATATATGTTAATATTTTGTACTAGGCATCCTGGGGAACAGATATAAACAAGTAGACAAAGTACCTTTCCACAAAGAACTTAAAATATGAGAAACACATATATTTACAAAAAGATAAAAATGGTGAAATTTAAATATTCAAGACAGCCTAAACAGTAAGCTACCAAGTTAATAAAATGGACATTAGTATGTCAATAAGCGCTTAGGAGTTCTTTTCCAGCTAAAGGGATCAGAAAGTTATGATGTCCTTTTGTCGTTGTTGTTGGGTGCCACTGAATCAGATCTGACTCACAGCGACCCTGTGTACAACAAAACACTTCCCGACACTGTGTCATGCCAGGCATTATGTCAGTGCTTCTCTGCTATTCATAGGGTTTTCAAGGGCTAATTGTTTCCAGAGTGGGCTGCCAGGTCCTTATCCCATTTTTGCAGTTCTAGGGATGAAACCCAGGGCCTCAGACCGCAGAGAGCAGCACTCTACTGAATGAGCTAAACCTCAAACCCTAAGATGTCCTCTAGGTTTTGAAAAATAAGTAAGATTTACCTAACTGACTTGAGGGAACTGGTACATTCCTAGAAAGCACAAAATCACTATAGGAAAGAAAATTAAATGGACCGCCTTCACAAAACAAAACCAAGAGTTAAGACTAGAGAGATTGGAAAAGGCCAGATCTTTGAGGGTCACTGAATGCCAGGCCAAGAGATCAGCTCAGAACCTCAGAAATCTTAACTCTGAAACACTTTATTAGGAAACAAATACTTGCCCAACCCAGGTATACCCTGATAGCTCTTAATCTAGTCAAAGTATACTTAGAAACATTTTACATCAGATATTGTTGTTGTTGTTAGGTGCCGTCGAGTCGGTATCCTCATAGCGACCCTCATAGGGTTTTCAATGGCTGAGTGCTTCGGGATTGCCTTGGGAGTGGATTGCCAGGCCCTTCTCCCATTTAGAGACTGCAGCGCAGCACTCTACCCACTGAGCTAAATCCCAGCCCACATCAGATATAGATAACATGAAAGCATGTTTTCCTACCGAAGTTTAGTTTAAAAATCTTCTTTACCACCCAACTGAATACACACAAATGCAAGCCCTGTTCCCATCCCTTAATTTCCAATCCACACTAATAGGTTACCCATAACCCTATAAACTGAACCTCATGTATCCATAAGGCATACTACTCTACCACCCAATAAAACGCTATATGGTTTTCTCACTCTTTATCCCCGCAAAGATTTCTTTTTCTGGTGTAGAAAGGAAGATGGCTAACTGCCTATGAACCAAAAACAGTTACATTAGCACCAGGATCACTACTGGCACCTCCTCCCCATTATTTTTTAAGACTGGCCCCTCTATTAACTATTAAAAACAAACTTATTAAATATCTACATATTCCAGGTTAAACATAAAATGAAGCATCGTCTCCTCAATCATCTGAATACACTACATACACAAAATCCTACACAACCTGTGGTGATTATTATTAATAATAAGCCTTAGTTCTCATATATAAAATGTTTCAGAATATGTCCATTGTTAGTTTCAACTGTTTTCCTGTAATCCTTTTATGCTGTTACCTATAAACTCCTCTACACATTTTTAATCACATACTCAAGCCTCATACATGTCCAACTGTAATATTATGCAATACTATACTTTTCTAATTAACAAATGCCCCAACATACCCCAACTAAGTTATCCCCCATCAGTGCTGTTTTACGCATCTATCTTTACATTAATATTATGCACATAAAACCTTCCTCTTTGGTAAACTACCACTAAGGTAAATATTTTCTTCCTTTCCATGTACAGGCTCATAAATGTACAATGACTTTAACAAACATTATTTTCAAACCTGGCCTCCAGACACAAAAAAAGCACCCCCATAAAACTCTTTCTATCTATAACACTTGAATATTTTCATTAATGACTTTCTGTAGAAATGCTAGTGTATATATATAATGACACCACTCACTGTGAATTAGAAATCATGAAAAGTAATGTTAGATTAAAAGATACAAATATATACTAAAAGATATAGACAAGTATGAAAATGACAAAACCAAATTAAGGATAATATTTCTAGGGGAGAGTGCTAGAGGAATGCCATTCAGAACAGACACGGAGGGGCTTCCACTCTATTTGTAATGTTTTATTTCTTACACTGAGTTGGGGATACATGGTTGTTCACTGTAATTACTCTTTGCTCCTTTTCATATTTGAAATATTAAGTGAGATTTAAAACAGCAGATAACCAATTACTGATGAACATCTCCCTCTCATAGACAGCAAGAATTTATGTCTAAGTTGCAGTAATTGATCTTTGTTACACAGGGGACATCCCTCTTGTCATTTACCTGGGGGGGGGGGGTATTTTTTTACAAGCCTACCATCCGAAACTTTCTCTTAGACATATTTCTTAGATATATTCCAGGTTTATATTCCGTCACTATACATAAACCAGTTCTCTTCCAAGTCTCACATCAGCAAAAATTAAAATCTATAATTTCATCTTTGTACCCCTAAAAGTGCCATTTACTCTTATAAATGCCCTATCACACACACGGCAAACTTTTCCTTACGTAAGTTAAAAATACAAGTGAATTGCTAGACCACATAACTACTTCCATTTGGCTAAATGAAGTTATAAATACTTTATCTCTGGGTATGAGTCTAACTCATAAAATAACTTTTCAATCTTAATCTGTAACATCTCAACTAAGCCACTCATCACTTAACCACAAACTTAAAGTTCTCAATGAAATATAATTTAGCCAGGGCAATTCCAAAGCACTCTCGTCTGTCCACTGAGCGAGCGTTCGTTCACCTCATGCATTCTTAAAGTCCTAGCCCTGGACCAACGTTACACCACCGAGAAGTGCTCTTCTCCAACGGGGAGGCTCAAACCTATCTCCAAATCCCAATATTGGGCTCACTGTGGTTAAACAGGCTGAGAGCGCCTGAAGTTCCACCTAACGCAAACCTGAAGGTCCTGCGCTTCCCATCCCAGGCGGGGATAAGCTGACGCCCGGAGGGAAGGAAGCGGGTCTAGTCAGCCTCGCCGTTCATCAGAGTCTCTCCGACAGTCGCCGACCCAACAGTTCAGGCAGCTGCCCGCCTACTTCCCTCCCAGCCCCCACCACGGGCCCACCCCCACCCCCACCCCGGACTCGAAGCCCGCTGAAGTCCCCACACCTGCGGGACCTGCGAACAGCCGGCCAGCCACTTCTCCTGAAAGAGGGAGAGCTCGGAAGCCAGCTCGGACGTTCCCCGCCCCTCGCCTCCAGCCACCAACCTCTCCCGCCGGGATTAACCCTTCCAGCCTCTGGCTCTCGTCTACGAAGGCGCTGGACTAACACCTCACCAACGAGTTGAGCCGGGACCTGGCCGACCTCCGAGGCCTGCTCACCTCTCCCAAGGAAAGACCAACCCAGACCAGAAGCTCCAGGCCTGAAAGGCAGCTCCCACCATTCCCCGCCACACCGGTCTTCCCTTCCCAGCTGCTGCCGCCCAAAATGCCCAGCCCTGAGGTCCTCCTCCGCCAGCTTCCGGGCCTCCCGGACCTGCCAGGTCCGAACCCCCGGCCCAGCCCTCCCGCTACCCGCTTCCCTCGGGCAACCGAGCCCTGGGGGCTGGGCGGCTTCCTCGCCCGGCATCCTGCCGGCCTGGCTCTTCCAGCGGCCCACCCGGCCCCCGCCCAGCGTGCGGCACACTCACCACTGAGCGCCGAGGCCTGTAGGGTGGCCCCCGAGGTGCCGTCGATGACTTTGATGGTCCCGCGGCTGGTGACGGCCAGGATGGCGTTGAGCGCCGGGTGGTAGGAGAGGCTGTGCAGCCCGTCGGCGTCGCAGCGCATGCAGCCGTCCCGCAGCACCAGCCACTCAGAGACCCCGGCCACCCCAGCCCCTGCCCCCGCTGCCGCCGCCGCCGCCGCCGAGGAGCAACCCGGGCCCGAGGCCGCCGCAGCCGCAGCCGCCATCTTCCGGCCTGCGCTCAGCACAATCACACTGGGAAGCGGCTCAGTGACAGTCCCGGGAGGTGCAGCACCACCGCCAGTCACCATCCGGGGCCAGGGGGCAAGCGGAGCGCGTTAGCCGGAAGTGAAGTCAAGCGCCCGCACGCACGCTGAACGTCGGCCGCCGGGCCGGAGGGGGCCAAGCTCGGGGGGTGGCTGACGGGGGAAGGGGTGAGGAGCGAAAGGGGCGGGGCCCAGGGCTGGGGGCGGGAGGCCAGCGGCTGGAGCATGCGCGAGGAGGTTCGCGCGTGCCACGCGCCGCTGGTCTGGCCAGCCAGTGTCCGCAACGTCCCAATTTCTTCCTGCCGGCCCGGGGAGTGGCCCCTGGTGGAGTTCCGCCCTGTGCCCCAGATGCTCGCGGAATGGGCGGTGCTGAGCTCCGTGTATTTCCGCGAGGCTGGGAACTCCCCCCGCCCGCGAGACCTGTCTGGTACGCCCTGAGGCCCTTCGCAGGAGTTCCAGCTGCGCCCCAGTCGTTCCTTGCACGCGCGCAGCGCAGCAGTTCGGCGGTGGCCGGAAGCCGACTTCAGTCTGGCCTCTGCTTTAGTCTCAGAATAAACAATCTGAGAAGCCTGTCGGCCGGATTTGAAGGAACCAGTGACCTTCCAAACCTATGACTTTTACAATGCCTGTATGTTCTCCCTGTGTCCAAATCTTGTGGAACAAAAATCCCAGCTATGAGGTGCTGGGTGTAGTTAGGCTTAGTTTCTCTATCCTCATTCCAAGTAACTCCATTTATGAAAATAGATTTGTGTGGGTATCAGGGATAGTCAAGTGAATTTAATAATCGTTCATCCCCCTTTAGAGAGTAACGTTTTTTTTTTTTTTACTCTTTATGTGGTTATTAGGTTCACTTATTTGCAAATAAAGTGCAGACCTCTGTGGTCTACTTCTCCCAAATCCATAACCCCCATCGAACTGTGAGAAAAACATTGGACCAACCCAAACTGAAAGGCATTACGTTAAATATCTTAACCAGTACTTCTCAAAGACAGCACAGAAAGGGCTATCTTATTCTTAATTCAGTTTCCTCTAATAATACATATTACACACTTGGTTTTGTTTTCTAGTACTTGGTGGTTGAATCTAGGGCCTCAGACATGGTTTCCAAGTGTTCTACCGCTGTGCTGCACCTCTAGCCCTTTTGTGTGTGTGTGTGGTACTGTGGGTTGATCCCGGGGCCTCACGCCTGCATGCTTTGCAAGTGCTGGACCACGGAGCTGCACCCCCAGCTCTTTTATTTTTTTCCTTACTTTCTGAGATAGGGTCTCGCTAAATTCCGCAGACTTCCTGTGGTCTCGAACTTTCGATCCTACTGGCTCCACCTCCCAAGCCGCTGGGATTACAGGCGTGCCCCACCACGTCCAGCTCCTTAGCCCATTTTTTACTTTTTATTTTGAGGCACGAACTCTGTAAATTACACAGATTTCCTGTGGCCTTGAATTTAGGATCCTCCCATCTCTGCCTTCCAAATCCCTGGGATTACCGCCTTATGCCGCTGTACCTGGCTCGTATTATATAATTTTAATAGAGTGTCAAAAGCAGGAATTTGACGTATGATATGGATATACATGAATGCCTTGTTTTGTTTTGGGAGGGTTCCTTTGTTTTAGGTTTTGACGGGTTTTTGGTTTTGTTTTTTTGGGTTTTTGTTGTTTGCTTTGGTTAGGGGGGCTTGTTTTGTTTTTCAAAACAAAGTCTGGCTCTGTAATCCAGGCTGTGCTAGAACTCACTATGTAAACCAGGCTGGTCTGGAACTCGTGGTAATCCTCCTGCCTCAGCATCCTCAGTGCTGGGATTATAGGTTTGTGCCACCTCACCTGGTTTTTGAATGTCATTGTATGATCAGTCGATTCATGCACTGTAATCAAAATACAAAACTGTGTTCTGTATATATAAGGACCATTACATTATCTTGGAAAGGCTTAGTTCCCTCTTTATTAAAACCTAGTCATAGAGCCAGGCTTGGAGGTGCATGCTTCTAACCTCAGCACTTGGGAAGCTGAGGCAGGAGGATGGTAAAGTAGAGGTCACCCTGGACCACATAGTGAGTTCCATGCCATCCCTACCTACAGAGCAGACTTTGTCTCAAAACACATACAAAAACACTAAACCTATTAATCCTACTGCAGTTATAGCTGAATTTAGCTCAGTTGGTAGCGCTGTGCTGCAGTCTCTGCAGTCAGTGCTGGGAATTCAATTCCCAGCACTGCAAAAATGGGAGAAGGGCCTGACAATCCACTCCCAAGGCAATCCCAAAACAGCCATTGAAAACCCTCTGAGGGTCGCTATGAGTCAGATACCGACTCTACGGCACCCAACAACAACAACACTGCAGTTATAAGGATTAACAATCATTTGTAAAATGTAGAATAACATCTGATATAGACTAGATGCTGAACAAAAGTTATGAAAGTTAATTGCCTTCTCACATTCCTGCAGATTTCCTTCAGGAAATAGTTATAGAGTATCCCAACTACATCTTAAGCTTTGGTATTCATATGCCAAGTTATGTAATCTATACATTCACTCCATTTTGGAATGGCAAATATTCCATTTTTATCTAATGTTGGAAAACAATAGAATGAAGTAAAAATGTCTCAAGGTTTTGTTTTCCTTTTTTTGCTGCACTGGGGGGCTGAATTTAGGGCTTTGTGTATACTTTATAAGTGCTCTACCATTGAGCTGCAACCCAGCCCATTTTTTATTTTTATTTTGAATCAGAGTCTCAGAGTCTCGACACATTGCACCAGCAGTTTCTGGCCTTGAAATTGAGATCCTCCTGCCTCTGCCTCCAGAGTTGCTGGATTACAAGCCTGTACCACTGCACCCACCATTCAAGTATCAAAGTAGGAGTGAATATCTGAGTTTTAGCCATGTAGCATCATTAACCACCTGTATTACCCTGAACAAGTCAATTACACCAAATGTTCACCAAACGTTCAATGAAGATGATAACATTTCCTGCCTTACTTGCTTAGGTTGCTGTAAGCACTTGTAAACTGTACACATTGAAACACAGGTTAAATCGCTTGACCATGGTCTCACCATTTGGAGAGGGAAGGCCAGCAGGAGCTAGATTTTGAACTCAGGTGGTTTGGTTTGAGAATCTACACTCCTAAAGCTAAGCCTCCTGTTCAAACGTGTCTAAACATAAAGGACCGAAGATAATCAAATCCAAATATAATGGAGATTTTCTTCCAAAGCTGTTTCTTAAACCACCAGAACCTAACTAGAAAGCATAAAAATTGCCGGGCGTGGTGGTGCGGTGATACGCGCCTGTAATCCCAGCAACTCGGGAGTCAGAGGCAGGAGGATCTCAAGTTCAAGACCAGAGGCAGTCTGCGTAATTTAGCGAGACCCTGTCTCAAAAAAAAAGTAAGAAACTGGGCTAGGGATGCAACTCAGTGGTACAGCACTTGCAAAGCATACAAGCTCGAGGCCCTGGGTTCAACCTCGAATACTACAAAAAAAAAAAAAGTATAAAAATTACTATTTCAAAGTGTTCTCAAAGTCCCTTTTTGGAATCTGGGCGTGGTGGCACATCCCTATAATCCTAGCACTCAGGAGGCTGAGGCTGGGAGAATGGTGAGTTTGAGACCAGTGTGGCCTACATCATGTGGCCTTGTCACCAACAAAAAATTCCTTTTGGCCAAACTGTCCTTTCATCTCACAATTCCCCCAAATAGGCCTCCAGTGCAAATCAAGTACTGATTTATTGCTAGGGAAAACAAACTAGAAACCTAACACTGCAGCTGGGCCTGGTGGCACAGGCCTATAATCCCAGCCCTCAAGAGGCTGAGGCAGAAGAATCCCAAGTTTATGGCCAGAGGTGGCCTGCACAATTTAGCAAGGCCCCCAAAAAACAAAAAACAAAACAACAGCAACAACAACAAAAAAGCACCACGTGAACACTACATTTAAACTAGGTGTACTCTAACGTAGAACCAAGCAAGAGTTTTATCTGTTAGCCTGTTACATTTTCTTACTGAAAAAAAAAAGTACTTTTCTATGAATTTAGACCACTTTCACCTGTAAACCAGTATTTACCAACACTAATTACCCAAGCCACATTTAGAAATAAAGCACCTTCATAATCAAAAGAAATATAGGAAACAACTCCCCTCGTATTTCTCTTCTTTGGAGATTTATAATATATATTAACGTATCAAAAGCTCAGAGACCTCCTATGATAAGGAATCCTATTTAACCTCCTTTGATTGAAATTTTAGAAATTCATATGATAAAAGAATCCTGCAAAATAAGCATGTTAAAGAGAATTCTTGAGCTGGCTGGTGGTGCACACCCTGTAATCCCAGGGACCTGGAGGCAGAGACAGCAGGATCAAAAGTTTGAGGCCAGAGACAGCCTGGGTAATTTAGCAGAACCCTGACTCTAAATAAAAAATTAAAAAGCAGCTAGGGGGTACAGTCCAATAGTAGAGCACTTACAAAGTATATGTGAAAGCCTGGGTTCAGCCTCCCAATACTGCGAAAATAATAATCATAAAAACTTTTTAAAAGAGCACTCTGTAGCATAACTTATTGATTCTTTTTATAGCAATACATTCTTTGAGGGACTATTGAGAGCCCAAAGGCTGCAGTTAAGGGGTTCTGGACTCATATCCAGGTTCCTTGAATTTAAATGATTGTAAAAATGGAATGGAAATAGCTGGATGTGGTGGCATGTGCCTGTAATCCCAGTGATTTGGGAGCCTGAGGCAGGAGGATCGCAATCTTGAGGCCAGAGGCAGCCTACATAATTTAGGGAGCCTCTATTTCAAAATAAAAAATAAGAAAACAGGCTGAGGATTTAGCTCATTGGTAGAGCATTTGCCTAGCAAGTGCAAGGTCTTGGGTTCAACATCCCAGTATCAAGAAAGAAAAAAAAAAAGGAAAGAAGAAGGAAGAGAGAGAGAGAGAGAGAGGTTGAGGGGAAGGAAGGAGGGAAGAGAGGAAGGAAAGAAGTTGGACAAGACTGAGGGAAATTCAACATCAACTGTGTCAACATGGTTTTGAGAGCAAATACTCCCAACATTGAAAAATATACTGATTTTCATGGCTAATCTACTTTGAAGTGATAACTTTTTGAAGGCCTCCAGCCAAATCATCTTAGACATAGGTGTTGAGGGCTAAAGAATGTAGAAATTCCTCCACATAAGTGATCATTCTGGAAAGAGGAATTTCCTGGAATCAAAAACATGAACTCAGAAAGCAGGCCTGACTGATGCAGAAAAGCATTTGAGAAAATCCAACACCTATTCATGGAGAAAAAATAAGCAAACTAAAAATAAATATTTCCTTAACTTGATAAAAAGCATCTATAAAATTCTCTACAGCTTTTAGTGACAGCAAAGTTGGAGAGGTCTAGTCTTAGCTCAGTTGGTAGAGCGCTGCGCTGCAGTCTCTGAGGTCCTGAGTTCAATTCCCAGCACCGCAAAAATGGGAGAAGGACCTGGCAATCCACTCCCAAGTCAATCCTGAAACAGTCTGCCATTGAAAACCCTATGAGGGTCGCTATGAGTCAGATGCCGACTCGACGGCACCTAACAACAACAACAACAAAGTCCTGCTGAGGGGCTGGGATTTAGCTCAGTGGGTAGAGCGCTGTGCTGCAGTCCCTGAGGCCCCGAGTTCAATTCCCAGCACTGCAAAAATGGGAGAAGGACCTGGCAATCCACTCCCAAGGCAATCTCAAAGCACTCAGCCATTGAAAACCCTATGAGGGTCGCTATGAGTCGGATACCAACTCGACGGCACCTAACAACAACAACAACACTTCCTGCTGAAGACATCAGATCTCATTGCCTCTTCACTGCTTCTCCAACACTTCTTCCCCACCTCCAAATCCCTCAATAAGTGATTTGCCTGCCTCCCCCATCTACAGCTAAGAATACTTAATACTTAGCTGGTGACATGCCCTAACCATAACATAACTGGTGACAATGGGTCCCCAGTGGTATGTGTATATGGGTATGTATAGGATGTATAAGTATTTCTTTTTATTGCATGGGGCTTTATGTTTTAGTTTAAGCCCTTCTTAAAGTATTTTGTGTTTTGGTTTCAAAATATATACTTATTAATATTTTATAAACAAAATTAAACCTTGTATTACAATTTATTAAACTAACATTAATTTGAAAAAATTTTGGTGCTTAAAATGAAGGTCACTTCTTAATATTTTAACTGAAATTTTATTCAATTATGGAACAATAAAAGACAAAATATAAAATATTAAGTTTCAAAGTTAGTATCACACTTTCTGCATAGCACTTTTTAAGCAAACAGGCTTTTAATACATGTTGTTGTTGTTAGGTGACGTGGAGTCAGTGTCTAACTCATAGCCACCTAGGTAAACAGGAGAAACACTATTGTCAGTGCTTCTCTGCTATTCATAGGGTTTTCAATGGCGGATTGAATTTTGGCAGTGGGTTGCCAGGTCCTTCTCCCAAGCCTACAGTAGCTGGAGTTCCCAGGTGGTCTCCCATCCAAGTACTAACCAGGCCCGACTCTGTTTAGCTTCAGAGAGCTGATGCCACAGTGCTATAGCTGCAGCCTTTAATATATAGTACAGGAATAACGGGGCTGGGATTTAGCACAGTTGGTAGAGCACTGCTCTGCACTCTCTGTAGTCCTGGTTGAGATTCCCAGCACCGCAAAAATGGGAGAAGGACATCGCAATCCACTCCAGAGACAACCCACTCCAGAGACAATCCCAAAACAATCAGCCATTGAAAATCCTATGAAGGACACTATGAGTCAGACACGACTCCACGGCACCTAACAACAACAATAACACAACTAATATTATTAGAGGAACTTATAAATTGCCTTTACTAAAAATCATTACAGACCCCCAAGAGGCATCTGAGAGTCTCAAGCCCTTGTAAACCTGCACCGGGAAGCACAATCATCCACGTCACTTGCGTCTTCATCTTTTTTATCTAGTTCGCTCAAAAATTATTGTACAAACTCAGGAAATCCAGACTCATCAGGCTTCACAGATGTAGGAAATTGGATGCCACTTTTTCAATGTTATTGCCGTAAGAATTATAATGTTGCATAAAAATAGAGGAATAGTAGTTTAAAAAAAAACACTAGTTTACCTGATTCTCTTGTATCTCATACCACTTAGTAAATCAAAATCACACATGCAACCACTCAACAAGTAAGCCTAATTTTACAAAGGTACTGAAGAGATGAGTGCTTGTGCAGAATTAGCAGGTACAAGGCAAACATAAGTGTATCACTCAGGTCTGTTAGACCCATAGGTCACCAGCTAAGTGTCAACAATGAAAAACTGAATGCTTCCCCTCTAACATAAGGGACAAGTCAAGGATATTCACTTGCACCACTCTTTTTCAACACAGTACTGGAATTTCTAGAACTTACTGGAAGTCTCTGCAGCAAGGCAAATAAGGGAAATAAAAAGCAAAGAGAGAAAGAAATTTCTCATCCCTACAAACCACCGGTGTTGCACACTGGTGGGGATCAGGTAGTTAAGGGGGATGTCCAGAGCCTGGGGCCTAAAAGAGATAAGCTGCCTTAGAGCTGCTGCCGCTGATTGGTAGATGGTAAGCAGGAGCTCTTGCTGCATGGAGCCCTGTGCGTGAAGCTCCACAGCAGCAGCTCCACACACAGCAAACAGCATCCCTAAAGAATCCTCAGGCAGCTGTGCTGGGAGCTGTGGTGCACGCCTGTAATCCCAGCGGCTTGGGAGGCAGAGGCGGGAGGATCTCAAGTTTGAGACCAGAGGTAGTCTGTGTAACTTAGTGAGACCCTGTCTCAAAAAAGTTAAAAAAAAAATGGGCTGGGGGTGCAGCTCAGCAGTCCAGGACTTGCAAAGCATGCAAGCGCAAGGCCCTGGGTTCAATCCCCAGTACCACAAACAAACAAACAAACAAACACAAAAAATCCTCAGGCAGCTGAGGTGCCCCAGCTCGCAGGGCTGTTCAACAGGGACCTAGAGTAGGGGGCGAATGAATGAGAGAGAGACAAGAGACACGAAGGATGAGAGCAAGACAGGCTGTCTGATCAAGCTCCAAAGTCTTTAATGTTCTGCTGTAGCTTAAATACACATGGAAGGAGAGGGGTGGGGCAGGAAAGTCACAAGGGCCAGGGGATTCTTCAGAAGTTTTCAGCTCCTCCTGTAACCCTGACAACCGCTTTCAGATGGTAATTTCAATTCAAAGGTCACAATGCCCTGTGGCCCAACATCTGCTATTTTCACCACACCCTGTACCTTTTCATCAGGGTATCTTGTAAAAAGTTACTTATGGTCTTGGCTCCCGGCACTGAGGGAAGAGGATTGCAAGTTTGAGGCCAGAGGCAGCTTGCACAATTTAGCAAGACTGTCTCAAAAATAAAGCATAAAGACCAGGGCTAGGAGTGCAGCTTAGTGGTAGGCCACTTGCTTCACATCCATAGGTTAGGGATTCAATGTGCCCCCCCAGTACTGCAAGAAAATTATAAGGCTAATATGATAAATTTTATGTTCTATATTTTAACTGAAACAATCAGCCATTGAAAACCCTATAAGGGTCTCTATGAGTCGGACACAACTCGAGGGCACCTGACAACAACAACAATAATATTTTAACCCACCCTCCTCCCCCACTTTTGTTGTTATTGTTGTTGGGGATTGACGCCAGAGCCTTGCGCATACTAAACACATGCTACACTCCCAGCTATATACTGTTTTTAAAACATATATTTTTTTAAAAGTTCATCTTCAGGAGAAAACAGGAGTACAGACCACATTTGTTTCTCATCACTAGAAAAGCATTAGAGTCCCTCCAGTTTTTCCAGATATGGTCTGGGGTTTAGCTCAATTGGTAGAGCGCCACTCTGCAGTCTCTGAGGTCCCGAGTTCCATGCCCAGCACCACAAAAAAAACGGGAGAAGGACATGGCAATCTCAAAACAATCAGCCAATGAAAACCCTGTGAGGGTCGCTATGAGTTGGATAGGACTCCAAGGCACTTAACAACAACAACAACAAGTTGTTCCAGATAGTTTGTTTCACACTCATGGTATCCTGTTGTTGTTAGGTGCCCTGGAGTCAGAGTACCCTCATCAGGATTTCAATGGCTGATTGTTTCGGGATTGTTTCAGAGAGTGGATTGCCAAATCCATCTCCGATTTTTGCAGTGCTGGGGATGGAACCTGGGTCCTCAGACAGTGTGGAGCAGCAGTCTCTCAACTGAGCTAAACCCCAGCCCTGTGTATCCTAGCATGCTGGAAAGAGGCCAAAGCTGGGGCTGTCACAGGATGTGTACCTGTGGGATAGGAAATATATGATTTACAGAAGGGAAATGCTGTCAGTGAAACAATAACATGTTAGCTCCAAAATTACATCTAGTGCCAAAAATCAGACTTCATGATCTAGGAGGTACTGTTCTTTAAAAATTACTGTCTGTAATAATTTGCATACATTTATGAGGTTTGTGTGAGTCCTTTTTGTACTTCAGATAGGAGTGAATCATCTTTAAGTGTGCCACAGTTTCTTGCTGTTCCTTCTTTTACATGTTTTTATTGTATTTTCTTATTTCTGGTATCCTCATGGTTTCCTTGCCCTTCTTACAGTGCAAAAATAAGGAGTCAAGCAAGTTATTTCAAGCATGATGCAAGTTTGGGAGAATGTACTGATGCACTCAATTTACTTTGAGGTGCATAAAAAAAGAGATTGATGGATGGACAGAGGAGTAGATAGAGCTGGATAGATAATATGATAATGTTTGTATAATCAAATGTTAGTAGTGGAATCTAAGTAGTGGGCATGCAAATATTTACTATAAAGCCTCTCAACTTTTCATATGCTTGAAACTTTTCATAATAAAATGTTAAAATACACACCAGAACAAAATATAAAGTTAAACACTTGCAACCTCCCTCACAATAATTCTTTTCCAGTGTAGTTTTGTTACCATCTAGTAACAATGAACAAGCTGCTAAAAGCCTCCAAATTAGTTGCTTCCTATGCTAAGTTATAAAACTGGCCAAAATCAGCATTTTTCAAATGCCATTTTATGGGCTGACAGCAGCAAAGTCACTCTGGAGCCCTACTCTAGACCTCTAAAATTAGAATTTCCACCAGGCATGGTAGTGCATGCCTTTAATTTAGAGGCACTCTGTGTAACAGAGAGATCCTGTCTCAAAATACAAAGTAAAAAACTTTGCTGGGCACGCGGCTCAGTGGTTGAGCACTTCCAAAAAGCATGTGTGAGGCCCTGGATTCAACTCTCTAGTACCACATACACACACAAAAAGCACCTCATGGGGTTTTGATACCAACCGGGTTTAGAACCCTAGATCATGGTCCTTTCCCATTGTTTAGTGGGTACCTGTTTTTATTACACCCTAAGAACACATGTTCTTTTTTTTTTTTCCCATACTGGGGGTTGAATCCAGGACCTCACGTGTGCATGCTTTGCAAGTAAAGTACCAATGAGCTGCACCCTCAGCCCATTGTTTTCTACTTTTTTTTTTTTGAGACAGGGTCTAGAATTTACAATCCTCCAGCCACTGCCTCCCTAGCCGCTGGGATTACAGGCATGTGCTACCGTGCCCAGCTTCACATGCTCCTAAATTTTTCAAGCTCCGAGATCTTGTTAAAATACAGATTGTGAGAGTGATTTCTGCATTTCACAAGTTCCCAGCACTGCTGCAGATGCTGCTGATGGCCAGGCCATACTTGGAGAAGTAAAGAGCTAGAAGAAAGGAAGCAAAAGGGGACCCCCACTATTCTTCCTTCCTGGCCAAACCATCTCTGAGGAACTAAAGTATGTCAAACATCTCCCATCTTCTGTACTGGATATAGAATAATCACGAGGGAAATCCTAGTGCCTTTTGGTTATGAGCAGCCATTATTTATGGGGAAAAGTTTCAATGTGCCATTTAGTTGAAAGGGTGGGATACTAGAACCACTTACCTTTGACACTTTTAAGTAATCAGGAAAAAGAAAGTGCCAGGCTATTTTAGATTAAGTGTTGATACTTCAGAAGCTATAGCCATGGAGCCAGGCACAGTGACACAGGGCTGTAATCCCTGCAATTTGGGATGTGGAGGTAGGAGGATCACAAGTTCAAGGCAAGAGGCAGCCTGCATAAGGCAGCAAGAACCTGACTCAAAAAATAAAAATAAAAAATGGGTTGAGGTTGCAGTGGTAGAGCACTTGCAAAGTATGGGTAGGCATAAAATTGCAGCCTGAGATTAAAGAAATGGTAGTAGACTAAAACAAACAAACAAAAACAGTGGAAACTAATTAGAAGCTCAATAAAATGCCTGGAAAGTTCATTTGCTTTTCTCTTTGATTTCATGTCATTTGATTAATTTGATTAATAATAATTTTGCAAACCTTTATTGAGCATGTATTGTGCCCTAGTCTCTGTTGTATATTTCTTTATTTCTTTATTTTTATTTTTTGCAGTAGTAGGGAGTTGAATCCAGGGCTTCACACATACTTTGCTAGTGCTCTATCACGGGTCTCCACCCCCAGCCCCTTTTCTATTTTTTATTTTGAAACAAGGTCTCACTAAATTACACAGGCTGCTTTTGGTCTTGAACCTGCAATCCTATTGCTTCAGCCTCCCACGTCACTGGGATTACAGGTGTGTACCACCATGCCCAGCTGTGTGTTATATATTTATTATGCACCTACAATATGCTATGTACCAGGACAGAGTAAGGTAATGGTTACAATAGACAAGAGACATAGTCTCCTCTTCCAGGGTTTACAATCAAGTGGGCAGACATTTGTTAATCAAATAATCACAAAAATAAACACATGATTGCAAATGTGAAAATTGTATAAGGAAAACCTCAAAAGTACTACGGAAATAATGACGGGGAGAACTGTCTTAGACTAGCGAGTCAAATCAGGCTTTCAACCTAAGTAGAAGCCAAGCCAACATCTGAAATTTGAAAAGGAAATGATAGATGAAGAGAAAAGTATTTGAGGATATCTTGGAGACGAGAATATTCTGGGCAGAGAATTTCTACATGAAAATCCTATGACATTTATTTGGCTTGTTCCCACAAATAAGGCTGCAGTTCATTAAACAATGGAAAGAACAGCATAAAATGTGGCTCAAGAGAAAGGCAGGAGCCACCTCATCTAGGAACTGATTGGTGTGAGCCACACTAAAAACTCTGGACTTATTTTTATTGATGGGAGAAGTTGAGACAGGGTCGACTATGCAGCTCAGATTGGCCTGGAATTCCTCATGTAGCCCAGGCTGGCCTTAATTTGTAATCCTCCTGCCTCTGCCTGTCTAGTGCTGGGATTATAGGCATGAGTACAGACCAGAACTCTGGACTTTATCTGAAGGGCAAAGGGAAGCCATTTAATAGTGAAGTGACATAATCTGATCGCCTTTAAAGAGACCACTCTGGCCACTGTGTGAAGAGTAAATTTAAAGGGCAGGATCTTGGAAGAGGCAAAGTAAGGTGCTTGTCTCAGATGCAAAATTTAAATAGGTGCAAAAATAGGCATGGATCTACTCTCTTTTGCCTTTCTTTCCTTTCCTCTTCATTTGCCCTTTGCTCTTCTTTCTCTAGTAACCACATAGCACACCTCTCCCTTCTCTCCATCCTGCCATCTTCTGTCTAAGGTACTTTTTTTCTTTTAAAAGCCTGTTTAATTCTCCTGTTCTCTGGCTTCTTTATAGTCTCTTGGGAACAGAAACTGCCTTATTCAAGTCACCCAGGGAATGCAAGGTTCTTCCAACTTCCTTTCCCCATTTACCTAAGCTTCTCCAAGTGCCTCGGTTTCCCATGTAATTGCTCCTTAAAGGTGTACTATCTTTAATAAAGTCTGCAGCCATAGCCCTGTGGCATCCGATCCCATCAGATCTCAGAAGCTAACAGAGTCAGGCCTGATTAGTACTTGGATGGGAGACCGCCTGGGAACACCAAGTGCTGTAGGCCTGGGAGATGGACCTGGCAACCCACTCCCAAAAATCAATCTGCCATTGAAAACCCTATGAACAGCATAGAAGCACTGACAATAGTGTTTCACCTGTTGTACGCAAGGTCGCTATGAGTTGGATATGGTCTCCACGGCACCTAATTACAACAACAACATCTTTAATAAACCTATTGGCTTGCAGCCATAGCACCATGGCAACGGATCCTGTTATTTCAGAAGATAAGCAGGGTAGGGCCCCGTTAGTACTTGGATAGGAGACTGCCTGGGAACACCAGGTCATGTAGGCTTGGGAGAAGGACCTGGTAACCCACTCCCAAAAACAATCAGCCATTGAAAACCCTATGAGCAGCAGAGAAGCACTGACAATGCTGTTTCGCCTGTTATACATAGGGTCTCTATGAGTCCAACACCAACTCCATAGCAACAAACAACAACAATATACTCTCCATTATGAATAAATAAATAAATATATATAAATATATGTATATGTATATATATATGTATATATATACATATGTATATGTATATACATATATATACATATGTATATGTATATACATATATATACATATGTATATGTATATACATATATATATATGTGTGTATATATATATACATGTATATATATATATATATATATATATATATATATATATATATATATATATATATATATATATATATATATATATATATATATATA